>CAJNIZ010045951.1:0-42350 GCA_905231905.1 Symbiodinium pilosum
CCCAAGATCCTGAATACGCCAACAGTGTGCCCCTGCAAAAGTGGGTCCAACATTACTGAGGTCGTTTGCCTACAAAGCGGTTTCAGCGAAGGGGGGGGTGGAGGGGTTGGGGCGGTGGGGTTTGGGGTGATGAGGTCCCTTAAAACCACAAAACGGTTTCAGCGAAGGTGGGGGGGTTGGGGGGGGAACGGCTCCCCCTTAAACCTAAAGGATTTCAGCAAGGAGGGGGTTGGGGGGATGAAGGGGTAGGGGAAGGGGTCGGGGCAGGGTTGGGGGTGGGGCGGGGAGGGTAGCACCAGAACCGTCCGACATGGACAGGGTGGGAGGGTGGTGGGGGTGAGGAGGGTGGGGTGGCACAACCTGCCAAACCTTCCTTGAAAACCGACAAAACCACTGGCTGTAGGGGGAATGCGGGTGGCAGATTGGGGAGTTGCATGTTAGAGGGCAAACAAAAGAGAAATGCGGGTCGGGAACGGCGGGGAGAGGTGAAAGAACCAGTAACGGAGTTGGGGTGGTGGTTTGCGAATAGTCACAGGAACCTGCTGGGCGCCGCCCCTGGGGTCGGCGGATAAGTTCCATCTGAGAAGAGAGCCCCGATCCGTCAAGCGAGTTGCTACTTTCTCCAGATTTGCAACTTTCTGCCAGGCAGTTTGCCCCAGAGCCCTCATCTGAGTTTTACCAATGCAAACCCGGAACCCAAGCACCAGTGTCCTTGCGGCGAGATGCATCGAGCATGTCTTGCATGTGCCTTTATAATGCAGCCTTTATTGCAACTCCTTTGCCTCTGTTCAGGCAGTAGCTAATGTAGGCAGACGGCCAATACTGCAGAGGAAGCTTAGACTGGTTGAAGTAAGCGCTGCGCGGAATCACAAGGCTAGCTGCGACAACGACTCCGGCAAAGATAGAGGCTGACTTCAATCAAGGTTGTCTGCAAAACAGCATCTAAAATGCTGTAATCTTTGGCACCCATCCATCTGACTACGCGCCCCCCATCGGAGTGAAAGGATTAGATCATTTGATGGTCGATTCAGAGCGTCTCGCAGTGCAACTGCATCTACTCAGCAAGAAATTCTTCTTACACTAGTTGAGGCAAGTCAGGCATCGCAGCCAGATGCTAGTCAGAGTTTTGAAGGATGACGTGAGCGCTTTCTGCTCTTAACACCCCGCTATCTTCTGGACAAGATGGCCTGAGATGCCTTTGCAAACGTGTCAAAACGAATAAGATAAGCATCTAGAAGCCATAACAAGACGAAGAACCGCCTCCTGTCGGCCCTCAAACCCAAGCACCAAGATTTCCGCATGCAGGCATGAGGAACGCCAAAGCGCTGGCCTCCTTTGTGCGTCCCTGGCCCCAGTGACATCCAGTGACGTCAGGAAGTGCTCCAAGCCAGTATTCCGGATTCGAGGAAGCACATTGTAGGTTTGGTTCCTCTCCACACCATGTAGCCTACTGCAAGAAGGCCAGACACTTAAAGCTTGCTGCTGGCCAGGTTGAGTCACCTGAGTGGCTGAGGAAAGATCAGAAAGTTGTAGCACAGATGTTAGGGTACTGTTCAGGACTACTGTGTCCGGGGCAGCTCCCTCTGCAAATGGCCTTGTTCTGTCCTGCTATTCGCGTTGTACTGATGATGCAAGTTTTGCATAATTAGCACAGGGATCCAAGCAGACTCGCTTGCAGGAAAGCTCCCTAGAGGATCTCAAGCACCAGCGCTTGCACTTTCCTGTCGCGCCATGACGATCTGAAAAGGATTCTACGACAAGCTACGTGTACCGTATACATTCAGAAGCAAACAAGCATGCGGAATGGCTTTTGAGATGCCTCTGTGAACATTTTCATGTTTTTTGGCTATGACTCTCTTACACTCTTTTGTGTCGTTCCGAGGTCCGAATAGTCTTGAAATGGCTGCATGACCTGCCCACGCTGTATAACATGCGGAAGCTATACTTGCGATTCTTGTCTGTCCAATCCAAGTGGCTGTGCGCCTTAGAGTTCCGGCACAAGAGACGACAAAAAGAAATGCAACAGCGCGACGGCATGTGCTCCGCAATGTAGTTTAGCGTGCTGAGCTCGCTGCCGGTTTCTTCCCAATTCAATTCTAAGGATAACTTTATCTCAAGCCTTCAAGAATTTGGGTCCAAAAGCCTCGCAATTGCAAAGTTTACATAATTCCACGGGCTCGCTGCCTGCACAGCGTGAGCCACGAGCTTTGGCGGTAACCTTTGACTTCAAAGCTTAGGCAATTGCTTCCGCAGTGGGCTGTTCTACAAAATGTGTTGCAACTTGGGAGGAAGCTGCTACCTCCAACAGACCGTTAGAACCTGACCTTGGCCTGTTTCGCTGGGTATCATAGAACATGAGCGGTTTCAACTGGTCAGGCCAGCGGATGTTCAAGGGCAGTTGGCGAAAATGCCTACTGCTGTCCAAGTAGGAGCAGTTTCAACTGGCAACAAACGGCTGAGCTGTTTGTTGATGATCTGCTGCTGTCTTCTGCATTTCCAGCTTTCAGCCTGCTACAGGGGCGCATGAAGAAAGCATGCCACCGCCTCGCGTCACCTGAATGTCCTTCAGCCTCCCTGCAGTGTGACAGCCTAATACCGAATGCTGGAAGACGGCTAAGCAGAAGCAACTACCAGTGAAGACTCCGCCAGACACTGGCTGCAAAACACTCTCAGAGTTGCCGGATTGAGGGGCCGTAAGGGGGGGGAGGCAAGATGTTGCAATGTTTAGATGTGCCTTTTTTCATGTGGTGAGACTTTCTTGGTCGTGGTTTGGCTTCTCCTGCAGGCTCCGCAAGATCTCAAGCAGTGAAACCGTCAAGTGTTATACTTCAAGGACAGGCTGCTCAGAAGTTACTTTCCAATCCGCCAGGCCTTGCATGGGTTTCCCTGAAGAGTCTTATCGCGGAACGTTTGAGTATGGATAGAGTGACATTGTGGTGTTTGTCATATCAGACAGGGGCAATTCTGCCACGGGCAACACCGCCAGTAGCATGCCGGGACTGTTTGCTTCGTGAGACAACGCGTTTCAGAACAGAAACGGCAGCGCACGTCTTGCCCACAACTGTGCTCACATAGGTCTACGGTTGATCCTGTCAGACAGTGCAGAGGCACGCCCGTATTCCGTATACTGTAGATGACCAGGCGTGCGCATTGGTTTGAACTTGAGGCGCTGTGAGACAAGCACCGGACGTGATGGACGTGCAACCCGACAATCAATCAAAGCCCCAGGTCACATGAATCATTCAATATCGCAGAGCCCAAAGCCGATAAACGGAAGCGAGTCCGAGTCGCAATGTCTCCTCGCCTGGATGGACGCACGTGCGCACGTCAGCATTCTGCTGACATCTGATGCTTGGAGCTGCTTTTGAATCTTTTTCCAAAGGCGAAAGATCAAGCCAACCCTAACAGTACGCCAACCCTGCACCAGAAGCCGCTGAGAGAAGGGTTATGTCTTGAAACGCCCAGGCCAAACCAGCTGCGTCCACCACATGTCGAGCTTCGCCCGCTTCTTCGGGCAGCATCACGGGCCGAGTTTTAAAGACGTGAAGATGGGGCAGCTAGGTCACGCTTGCTGGGTCACGTGAAACCTGTTGACCACATGCAGCAAGCATGCAGCAAGCGGAAGTGGTGTAACGGAAGTGGACTTTGGAAGCTAGGACTGTTGGATTGCCGGACGCCATCGACCTGAAAATTAGGAAGCGTCATATGCGTCATGAGGCATCGTGATATCAAATTCTGATGTTTAGAACATGTGTTGAATCGGTTCGAAGCACATATCAGACCACGCCGATCAGTGACACTCAGCGATGCGAAGCACGTGCGCTCCCATGCGCAAAATCAGTCGGCAACCATGGCCTCGCATGGTTAATTGCCATACAGAGCTAAGCTTGGATACACGGATTTGTATGCCCGTATGTTTTCCAAGCTCCTCGTGAATCCGATTCCAGATTTAGGTTACCGATCACAAGCATTTAGCTGAATCTGGAAATCTGCTTGGAAAGCCTGTGTCATGACAGGATGGCTCTGCCCGCTTTAAGTTCGGCAACAGCTCGGTGCTTGCAGCGGCCCGGAGCCTCACCGTCATGCTCCGCTCATGCCAGCCTGATCCCGTTTCACAATGTTATACACCCCGTTATCTGCTTCGGCAATCAGAAGCATTCACTGTCCATTCCCTGCTGCACTACTCCAGCGCTCCGACTCCGTGTCCGAGCTCCGGGTTCTTAAAATCGAGGCCGCCCAGCCCAGGTCTTTGGTCCTCGCGAGCCACGGAGTCGGGCACGTGAGGTCTTTGACCGCGCCACGCCCTGCAGCCCAGAGAGAATTTGCATTGTTCCAGCACAATTGGCTAGGTTCCAATGCACTGAGTGGACTCAGAAGGAATGATTAGATTGATTTCTTTGAAGCTCAGCAAGCGCTCTGATGTTGTCAGCGGTCTGCTAGACGTGGGTGTAGCCGTGTTACCTTGCATGGCTGAAGCAGAGTCATGACATGGACGGGTGGGCAGGAGCAGTTTGTACTGAAGCTCAGGATCAGCAATCGCACGTGAGTGGAATTGCATCCAGTGATACGTTCTGTTGAGCCCCGCCCGGCATGCGAGGACGCACAGATCCCAAGGCACGTACCTTGCAGATGCCCTTGCAAATCAGTTCTCAGCCAGCCAAGCGCTTTGCCTCCTGAATCTAATTACCTGGTCACGCATGAATCAACCGAGTGCCTGGAGGGGGCATTTTTCTCTCATATACGGACAGTAGAGAGGATTGCGATACGATTCTTAAGTACGTGGTCTCATGATAAGTCCTCTTTGAATTTTTATTTCGAAATCGGGGAACCTAGCCAACTCCCCCCGCTTTTTCCACTGTGAGAGGTCATCAATCAGGGGAACAGATCAGTTCAACAGTGCAGGCGGGACCTCCGCCCATATCCGCTCATGACTCCCAGCTTTAAGGTTGGACGTGGTGGTGCGGCCACGCAGTGGCATTCCTGGTCCGGCCCGGAGCTTGAAGATGAAGGTCTAGCAGCGCGGAGAAACTGCGCCCACAGTTCGTTCCCCCTCATCCCAAACGGTCAGGCGAAAGGGTCAGCAGATGCCATCCAAATCCCACTGTTCGAGGCAGAAAGGCAGCTTGAAGCACACTTGGCCCGGCAGCTGGACCATGCAGGGAGCTTATGAGACTTTCAGAGTTTAGGATTCAGACCGTTTGTAGAGTTGGCACGTTCAGGTTTCTTAAGCTTTTCAAATGAAGCTTCATGACTAGAAGCATGGAGACCTTGGACTTGACAAACTGCTTGGCCAGGCGATATCTTCAATCTTATCCGCAGGTACTAAACTGATGATATTGGATAAGCTTCTTGACCGACCACACGTGAACCGTCAGGCCGCTGATCCGGGTTGGCAGACTTCTGTGATTTGAAGATTGCAACAATTGTCACTGTAGTTCAATCAGTCTGTGGGTGGTTGCGCTTCGAGTATGCTCGCGCAAAACGAACACCCCACCTGTAGCCAAGACTACGTTGCAAGTCGCGGACAGACGAGGACAAGCCATGTACTAACAAGCGCAGACAAGGTGTACGGGCTGCCAGGTCAGAAGGTACATGAAGGTGCACTGTTGCGCTGTTGCTGATACATCTACGATACATCTAGAATTTGTTGCTTCGAGGTAGTGGTCCACACAGAATACCCTCGGACCCAGCCTGCACCTTGGTATCTGCGAGCACAACTCATCCAGAGAAGTTCCATCCGGCAAGTGCGGTAACCCATTATTACTCCAAGGCCGGAGCCGAATTAACTCAAAGAAGACACGGTACTAGCAGCAATTCTGCGCATACGACAGTTGCTCTTTCCCCGGAATACGACTCAAATCGCATGCCCCCAAGATGACCCATGCGGTTCCCACAACCGATTGCAAGCTACTCTGGTCATAAGGCCACATGTGCTTTGCAATCTTACATGTTTGGGTGGGACTACCTTGTTAGCGGCTCGTGTCTCATAGGTCAATCCAGCAAGCCCGGAAATTAAGCGATTGTTGACGCTCAATATGGCCGTCTCTGCGGCCGCGTGCCTTCTGTGCGGGGGTGGAGCTGGATATGTACGTGCACGTTCCGTACAAAATTCCTGGTGACCAAGGATTTCCGTGGTGGTGCAGATTGCTTGCAGCGACGGCGCTGCTGCTGCAGCTGCAGCGGACTCTGCAGGGTGCAGTGAAGACTGACATCAGACAGGATTTGTGACTTTTTGGACCGGGTCAGATTGATCAGACCTGGTCGCAGTGCAAGGCCGGGAACGCGGCCTTCCTGGCCTTGCTCGATGCAGGCTTGCGGTCCTTGCAATAGTCCATAAGCGTGCAGGATTTGAGTTGCACAGAACCAGGCCACCTGTACTTCCTCTCAATCTTGTTCAGAGTTTCCAGCGCTGCATGTGTGAGGCTAGTTTGGAAATACCAGTTGATCTGTTTTGCTCAGACATTTTTTTAGAAGAGCTGTCTCAGCAATGCTACCTGCTAGTCCAGTGTGCTTCCTTGTGCGTTTTATTTGCGGTACCTGGCTGGCTTAGCTGCGACATGAGATAGTGCAGCTTTCAGCAGGAAGTCTCTTGCTCCTTCGGCCTTTAGGTGTGGCAATGCGCGCCACTGCCCTCAGTGTGAGCGTCGCAGTCCGCGGCGGTGCATCGCCAGCGCTGCTCCTGGACCCCACCGAGGCTGGCCCAAATCGTGCACCAACATCTTTTTCCCCGGCACAAGAAAAACGATGGATCGTTTGAGCCATGGATTCCATCATCGTACCTCGACTCGGTGTCCACAGCCCCAACACCACAGGCAACAGACTTGGATGTAGCGGATGCAGCGTGTCAGGTGGAGGAGTCCACCGCTGACGCGCTCATGACTCTGGCAGTTGACAGCAGCGCGGGCCTTTGACTTCATTCTCGTAGACCCTTAACTCAGGAAGCAAGAGAAGTAATTACTGCCCAGGGCAGGGCATGGCAGGGAAGACTAGGCTCCGAATTCCAGGTTATGGAGAACCTAACTTCAAGAAACAGAAGTCGCAAAACCATTCATGGGCCCCGGTTCCGCACTGTGCCCAATCCTGCTTAGGCCGCAGCCAGATGGTCTCCTGCATATCGAGTTGGGCGACCAAGCTGGGGCTTTTCTGGTTCACTGTTACAAGGAGTGCAAATGCAGGCCATGGGTCAGGCTGTACACTTTTGTATACTATGTCTTGCTCGTCTCGCCTCCTTGCGGCGGTGGGCTGCCTTCAGCTGCCACTGATAAGCCCCGCTCCATTAACCAGTTAAAGGCCTGACAACTTTTCAAGCTGGGAGAGGTATCTTCTCGGGACACATGTGTTCAGGGCTTTGATTGCTAGCTAGACTGACACGATGGGGAATGGAGTAGGAATGCGCGCATGTTGGTACTTCTCAGGGTTGTCAATGTGTGCATTGATGCAGTATTTCTTCACTGCGGACTGCTGCTATGCAGCGACAGTTGGTGCGCTGCAGATCCATTCCTTGCAAGCACATGGTTGGTGGGTTTGGATCATCAAGTAGCGTAGACGCATGAGACCACGATTGTGGGTTCCGGTGTCATAAGCTTTCGTAGAGGCCCATGATTCTTGCATCTGCATACAGTGCATCTTCATCGGTTCTACATGCCTGGCTCAGCCCAGCCTCATCCCTCAGTTGTTCTTGATCCGGCATACTTAGCCGAGGCGGGGCGCCTCTGGATGCTGCCACCTGGGTGGTAGCCCTACACTTTCAAGCTGCCAAGACAAGCCACAGAGTTGGACCTGTACCTGCCTTTAATCTACGGATCCACGCTTATGTTGAAGAAGATGAAGGGATTGGGGTCGATTCAGGAGCGAAGGGACTGGGCCCGATTTTGCTCGTGTGGAGACATTGAAATGGTCATTTTCTCTGGCTTGAATGCTGGCCTTGAGTCCTCTTGCATTTGGTTCTACAGTCTACCGCAATTGACCTCCCGGTGTGTTAGGGTTGGCTGAGGATGCGGGGGTGCCCAAAAAGTATCGCTCCTTTCAATGGTCACCTTGACCACGCCCGCCTGGAGCCATGAGCACTTGCAGTCCTCCCTGCGCGCCCATACTCTGATCAGAAGACACGTGCTACCACTCTCATGTCGGGTGTGTTTTTGCGCAACAATCTGTGTCCTATCCACGGCGCCCGCAAGGTTTCAGCCCATGTAGAAGTACTAGTCGCATTTCCTCTGGAACAGTTGACAACGGCTATGCGTAGTTGCATAGTAATTCAGGGCCGGTCGACGTTTAGGCTTTATATTGGACATCTCTTATCATATGTCTCTTCTGGAAAATGGGTTTCGGTCAGCCCGATTGGTCAGAAGCACGCCCCTGTACCCATGCCCTGTCACAAATCTGAAGCCAGCAGCTGCATGACAAAGCACGCAAAAATGGGTTGAACTTCTTGTAGAATGCTTGCCAAACCTCAGCGTCCTCGGCCAAACAGGCATTTTCATGCTTTGCTAGTTTTCAGGTGGAAGCAGCATCTACATGGGGACTAGCATTTGCTGATGCGTAAATCCCCCGCTCGTGTGTCTTCTTTCCAATCCCAGCATCTGCAGTAATTAGATGATGAATTCTCACCGAGTGAGATGAGTTAGCCCCACGCCTTGTACTGGAGAATTCTTTGCGTTGTGGACCTGTCTCGGCGGTCCAAGGCAAGCTGCATCGAAGCAGGCACCAAATCCTGCAAAGTGCTAGAGGCCGCAGCCCACCGGTACCTGCCGCATCTACATTCTTTGAGACTGACCAGCATGTCGAGCGACTTCCAAATCTCCAACACCGAGATGTCTCAAGAAGTTGGATACCAGAGCTGTGCGTAGCTGCCTAGCTGTCAGCTGTCAAGACATTCCTTGCTAACGCTTTGACCATGTCCTTACTTCAAAAGCAAGCCAGCTACAAATCCAGGATGCAGGCAGCGATGTCTGGAATGGATCTTTGCCCAATCCTAGCCACGCTGGTGGCCACTTAGGTAGCTGTTCGGGGTGAATAGCAACGTTAAGGCTCCAAGCACTGACCCGACAACAACAGAAGCTTTTGGATAGGAGGCTTTAACCGAAGTTGACCTCGCACCTCGGTCGATGCTTTACCAGGCCTTCATCCGGATGAGCCTCCAGAAGCGTCTGGAGACCTTCCTCAAGCCTGGTTGAGCAAAGGAGGTGCAAGAAATTTCTCCCAGCCCACATATATTTGTTGGGGTATTCTGTATTCTTGTTGCAGGATCCTGTTTGGCCCGGGAGCCCAAGCCCTCTTGGCGGTGAGCCCTGCGTCCCGTCCTCTCCGTGCTCACAGGCAAAGGCGATCACGCGGAGAAAAGCAGAGAGTGCCCGAAGAGCACCTGCCCCTGATCCTCCATCCGATCTCAATAGAATCCCAAGTCATTATCTCCGCATCGCTGCGAGATCTTTGTCTGAGCACTGCAGTACATAGACTTATTGCTCAGCAGCTCAGCTGCCTTGAGCAGGCGCGTTAAGAGTCTACGTAGGTCGACGTATGTCACATTGCTTGTGCATCTCTGGCTGCAAGTGTAACGTCATGCCATGGATCTTTTGCTGCTAGGGCCAAAAAAGCCAGCCAGAGACACAGAAATCCCAGGAACACAGGCATGTATGCAGACCTGTAGGACCAAGCGACAAGCGCAAGCAGCTAGCAAAGAACTTGTCCCAAGCACCCTGCTTGAATGCTTTTGAATGCTGGGTGTATCCAACTCGTTAGATTCAAGAAGTACAGTGCAGTATGGTTCTTCTCAAGCATTAAGCAGCGCATCTCTGCTGTGTCCGCGCGCAACCCAACGTTAGCAGAGGGTGCACCGGCAATCTCCAGATGCCCCGGAACTTCAACGGTCCGAGATCCATCGAGGCAATTTTTCAAATCAAGCTTCCTGTCGTTTGCGCTGATGCGGTTAAAGGCAAGCTTTCAAATCGCATTTAAAAGTCCACACCGCTTGAATAGCTCTCAATCATTCTCAATGCCTCTCTCATGGACTCTGCCGGCTCTGCATGACCAGGATCTCAGGACATTCCAAATTAACCCGTTTAGACTTTGCCCCTGCAGGCAAGAGTGGTGGCTGCAGCGGTGCTAGCGCTTGCCGGGCTGTCTCTGCATGGGCCCCAGCTCACGCAGATGTTTGTGCGGGACTCTGCACGGAAGCAATGCCTTCAGCACTCGGTTTTTGAAGGCTCACATTTCTGAGGGCTTTGCCCTACGCACTTGCAATTAGTTGTTAGGATGCCGTTTCTCGGAAGACTTGACATTGAACATCATCGAAATGGGTGCCGTGCTGCTTCTGTTCAGGCACGGAAACTTGAAATCTAAGAGGGTAGTTTCAGAAGCTGGGGCAATTTTACATACGCATTTGTGACAACCGGCCAGCTGACTCAATAAGTCCGATCGAGATCTTACCAAGTAGAGTTCCAAACTGGAATGTTTTGCGAGGAGACCGTGCCCAATGCCACATAATACGCTTGCTGGTGCGGCCTTGTTTGTGCTAGACTTGAGCTGCCTTTATCCGTTGTTTGAGGGCCGCTTCGCAACCACGCGTACTGACGCCTGCATGAGATCAGAAGACCTAGAAGCCCCAAAGCCCCAGCATGCCCCAGCAGCTCTAAGGCTATGGTATCTTTTCAGAGATGCTGAGGAGGATGAAGCCACCAGCACTGCGGGGAGCCATGGTCGATTGGGTGTTGCGTGTTGAATGAAAGTCCTTACATGTTGTAAAGTTGTAAAAATCATGCCAGAATGGCAGCGGAATGACATTTGTGCGAAGTTTTCTCTGGGAGCTTTCTTTCTTAGGATACAACATCATTTTGAATCGCCGCTGCAGCAACCATCGCTGCATTGCCAGAGTGCGTCGTAAGCCAACTCTTGCAAGCAAAAGTTACACTGTCACAGGACGCTTTGCACCAATGCTTGAAGCTGTCGGTAAGTTGTCAAGTGAAGTTCGCAGCAAAGTCTGGTGGCAAAGTTTGCGGAGAATTTGCAGCGAAGGTGAGCTAAAGGTGCGGCGAAGTTTCGAGTGAAGTTTCTGTGCCATGCAGGCCTTCCTCTCTCAGGAAAAAACGACGCAGAATCTACTGCAAAGTTCACATCGTTCTCCGCAGCATGCACCATCCCTCAGGTTACCAAGCTAGGCATTCCACGCACGATGGTGATTTTGGGTGGATTCGTGCCGATGCGCCCGACGTCCTTGGATTAAATGCAATGTGTTTGTGTCAGTGGATTCTCCTCTGGAAGTTGAGAAGGGTGGGAATTGGGAAGCTTGGCAGTCTTCGCTGCGCTTAGACTCTTACGGAGGAACTGCTTCAATCCCAAGATTTGTCAAAAAAGTGATTTGAAAGACTACGGCGCAGTACTAGCCAGGGAGACAATCAAGCACCGCCGTCCGCCGTCATGCAGGGTGCTCTTGCTAGCTTTTCGTGCATTTGGGGTCGCTGTGGTTTCAGGCCCTGTAGCCGTTGAAGCCATACCAGATTCACTTAGTTTCCCGGCATGCCAACCTAATCCCTGATGCTCAGGCCCTACCCCGTGGATTGCAGCAATTCATACCCACGGAGGATTGGCAGGAGGTCCGAGAACGTGGGGATTGGCTTGGCCCGAAACCAAAACCTCTGACATTGAGGCATTTCGAAGATAGACTTTGGGTTGAGTTCTGCAGCTCGAGGGAGAGCATCCGCTACAACTGTGCTATACTGTGCTTCTTTGCTCGAAGTAGTTTGTAACAAGTTGGATGATGAGGCCCTTTGGCGTAGAGAGCTCACATTGACGGTGACTCTCTGTGAGACCTTGCGATGCGTTTCTGACGCGCTAGCCGTTTGCAGGTTCCGCCTGGCTATGCTTGCCCACCGGGCCTGGAGTACCTTGGACGTGAAGTTGCAAAAGCAGTGTGAGTTTCGAAGAATACTTGATGTTGTGCTATGCGAAGTTGGACCAGCATCTTATGTTTAGATGGCAGCTGGGGATCCAGGCTTCAATCATGGGTCTTCAGGTAGGAGAGGAGGGCAGTTGGTCTAATCTGCACAGAAGGTGCGCAATGTGAGTTCGACATTCTTCCAAGGAGTTTCTTGAATGATGTCCTCAGAACGCATGCCGAGACAACCGCATCGCCGAAGCAAAGTCAATTCAATTGCCACCATGCGCTGCCTTTCTTGTTTGGTGTTAGGATGTATTAGGGTTAAGGCTACGGGTTGACTCGGCGTTTCGAATTCCAGCGTGAAGGCCTAAAACAACATTTTTAATGATCAGGCGCCCGAACGGAGTATGGACATCCGTAGAGCAGATCAATCATGCAACACAAGGTACCGCATGGACCTGTCGACGGAGCGGAGCTTTGCAAGACTGCCCCCTGAAAAGATCCTTCCGCTGCGATGTGTGCAAGGAGGGGTGTACAATGGGCCACAGGCTTGACGAGCACCTCAATTTGCGATGATGTTGTAAACTCGGGCATGTCCAAGTGAAGGTAATTTGTATACCTTTGTATGGTCATATATGCAGCCGCAACATTTTTGAAAGGGAGAATGGGAGAACCAGGAAATCATTCAGCACCCCCTGATTTCGTTTGGGGGCCTTCATCATGCGAAGTTGCACGGCCATGTACGGCCTGCCTGAACACCTCTTTTTGAAAGTCATTGGGTAGAATAACAAGTAATTTGCTTTCCTAATCCAAGATGTTCTCACCAGAATGTTAGATTCGAATATTTGTCTGAAGGATCTTAAGGTCCAGGTTTCAGTTTTCAGGCCAGGTCCAGAAGTATCGATTTCCTATTAATCCGGTTTTTCGAGGAGGCCACACAACCATTCTTGCAAGGGAGTAGTCCAGCAGCTGCTTGGGTCCTCAATAATATGATGTTTTTGATTGTTTTGGGGGGCTCAAGCGAATTTGTCGGGACCCCTAGAGATCCAGAAAGCAAAAGCGTTTCCCTTCTTAATTGAGTGTAATTTTAGAACAGGAGTTCCGCGCCAGCCCTGCTCAACGTAATCCATTACGCGCTTGCGGCTCCTAAGAAACACGGTCATGTGATCCTTGCCACGGGCTTTGGCTCAAGCATTGAAATGGTGGCGGGCTTGCTGACTGCACGGGTCTGTTTGTGGTACTCGTTTCAAGATGGCATTACCGTGGGTCTCAAAAGGTAATTGCTCTGAAGGTGGGCGTTCTGTTGTAAAATTACTGCAGGGAAGGCTTGCAATGGCTTTGTAGGCAGCTGTGGGGTGGCAGACTTCTTGTGCCAGCACATGTGGCTTCCTTTCTTGGCGGTCATCTTGGTGGGGCGAGCACAGGAAGAGCCCGTGCCTGTTGCACAGGTTCTGTATTCCAAGGAGTCATCCTGTAGGCTTCCAGGTGAAGGAGGATCGCGGAAGAAATTAAAGAGGGGCAAGAGATGGCAAACCTGTATGAGAGTGTTAGGCTGCGTTGTGAGTGCGGAATGACTGTGCCTGACTCTGCCTGATGATTTTGTTGCTAGTCTCTGCTAGCTTGCGGCCAAATGCAAGCTGCTCGCAATGCCAGTCCATCTGCATGAGCGTGAACCTAGCCCTCCCAGCAGCAGCTTCAGCAGCTTCAAGTGTCTAGTCATTAAATCGGGGACTGTGCGTCCTGTCGCTGCTACTTCGCGGCATGTCAATGTTGAATCCGCGCAAGCTCAGAAAACAGGCTCCCCGACAGCTTCCTTCGTCTTCATTAAGCATGATTGTCTGGTTCATGTTCCTGGAGTTTCGGCTGCTATGTCATACACCGGCATTCTGCAGGAGATTCTGAGCGGCTGCATCTGTCCCTCAGGCCGCAGACGCTTGAGAGTGAGAGAGAGAGAGAGAGCCGGTGGCAAGCATGGACAGTGCATAGAGATGGCTGAGGCTAGCTGCTATCTTTCAAAGGTTGATCTTGTCGAAGAACAATCTTTTAACCCTTGAATTGACTTCTTAAGCGCAGTAGAGACTGTAGGGGGATTGCTTAGAGCAGCGCAGCATAACAAAGCTTTCAGGTTGCTTTGCATATGAGCCGGCATTACTTTGATCGTCGGACCTCCTGCATAATGTGGGGAAGACTTTTGCGTGCTGATGCGTTTTGAGAATATTGACATGGGCTGGATGGTTGAAATGATGGTGCCTGCAGCCAATGTCAAGCGGCTCATGGGATTAGTGATTTTCTTGTTGGATTCGCTTTCTGTGCGGGCATGCCTGAGAATCCCGCCAGTCCTGTGACGACTTCGAGCTAGACCGAGCCGCATGCACAATAGAAATGCGATACTCAGCCTCCTACACCTCTGCCACACCTAGAGCATATGAGGCCCATAGAATCGTGATATTAGAACCAGACTCAATGAGCCAGGAACCCACAGCGCCATCACAGACGATACTGCCTGCAGCCAAGCGGCCTCGACGTTGGGATACACGCCACTGGGCAAGCACATCCAAGCACTACAACATTGCATTTGATGCGCAGTGACTGGATGCTAAGCACAGTCTGGGCAGGCAGTTGTTCCGGAAGCACGCGTAGTGTGTGATCATGCAATTAAGGTCTAGTCTGTTTGCCTCACCTTTTTACCAAGCACTGAAACAGAAACTCGGAGCCTTACCTAGCCCATCCTAGCCCCAAAATCGCCTCGCATGTTATCCATGACGAGCCTAGGACAGTTGCTACGCCAGCAAATCTTTCCTAGAGGGTTTAAGTTTATCGCTCTTGAAGCCCTCCACTTGCCGCCAAACGTGACTGATTGGGGTCATCTTCGAGTTCTTCGGGCGGGCACGGATCTGCAGGATGTGTATGTGCATTGCTGGCTGTATGCATGCAGTCCGTGATTGAAACATCCTGCGTGTCCTTAGGTATGGTGGTTTGCTCCAAGGGCCAGGCAACAATCCGTTCGCTGGTGCGCCAGCTGCTGCCTCATTTCTAGCTTTCTGTGGCCCAGCTTGGAGGCAGCTGCCATGAGCAGTAGGTTTATGTCACCTGCGCTGCAACCTGTCACCCAAGCTCGAGGGTTTTGGTGCTGAGTTGCAATGCTGGACGCAAGACACAGAGACCACTCTCTGGTGGAACAGCAACTCCTGTGCGCCTGGCAGTTCTTTAGACTTAGGGTTGCAAGTTCGTTGTAAATGCATGCAACATAGGCTGCAGATCTGTTTTAAGCACAGAATACACAGAGGGGCAAGTCATAGGTGGTGTCCAAAATTGAAAATGCTGCAGCTTGAAGCCTGAAGCCGCCAATACATAGACCTTCCTTTGAGAGGGCATGCTGCTGCCAAGTCCTGTCTACGAATTCTTTCAGAATCTCCAGCTGAACTTTTGATGAAATCTCATCCTTTCAGCCATCAACTCTGTCCAACCTCAAACGCCTGTCAGCTGCCAGTTTCTTGGTCGGCCTGCGGCACTGGCATGCGACCTGTCGGCAGTTCAGAGGGGAAGACCCTTTCAGCCCAGAAAGGCTCCCAAACAATGTTCGAGCTTCAGATTAACTGAATTCCGCGGAGCAAGTCCTGAACCCTTGCCCTGCTTATCTCCCGGCTCTGACCAGTGCCTCGATATCATGGGGCGCTGACTGTCTCTGAAGCTATTTTTTCCATTCAAGAGTCATCCCAGCTGGGTACTTTGCTTTGAGGATGCTTCCAAATGTTCCAAGACTTTGGACTGAAAATTCTCGCAGAGCGATTAATGCTGCTGAATGGCCATGAGTTGCGCGAGAGCTAGGCAAGATCTTGAATGATGCTCCACTTTAGTCTGACCTGTCTGGTTGAACATATTTCATCTCAATTCTCTTCAAACTCGATCTACATATCTAGTCTAGACCGGACCCAGCACTGCAACAAAACCAAAGCAAGCAGCATACTCAAGAACTGCGAAAATCCGTACAGCCTAGATGTTAGATGCCAGGGAGTTTTCGGAAGAATTCTTAGTCCAGCTGGTCTTGAAGGCAAGTGGTCTGCGCGCTCGTCGCCTAGCCCCCAGCGCTGGATCCGGGAAATGTAGGGCACGGCATTTCATTTGCAAGGCCCGAAGAGAATAGTAACAGCCTGAAATCAGGTTGTAGGAAGAGTTGTGTCCAGCAGCATGAGGGGATGGCTGCTGAGAAGCGCGATGCAGCACGATACAGCAAGCAGGCATGTAAAACTTGGGGATGAGTAGCTACAAGAGCCTTTGGAGCATCATTTGGCAGCTGTTTGGGGTGTGGGATGTCAGCGCCGGCCACTATCGCTGTTAGCGGCGTCATAGCATAGCAATCAACGTACTAAGACCACAGTGACCACATCTACAGCCACAACGACCAGTGTCACTGCTACTACGCAGACCACGGCCAGAACCCTGGACATGCGTTGGAGTTCAACATCCAGGAGCATGTGTTCTGAAGGTTTTGCAGGCATTGGAACGGATCAGCAATCCGGGAGTTTCAGTTTAATTGTGAAGAGTATCTTGGGGGAATGGAAAGTGCTTGTTTTTTCTGGGGCATTCTTCTCCAGTCGAATCTCCTAAGTTGACATTCTGTACGGCCTCTCCTGTCTTCAAGTTCACGGTTGCCCACAATCAACATGAATCATGCTCAGCAAAACCCTCATGCCCACCATGCCCGCATGAACAGGCCCCAAGCTGGAGCTCAGGATCGTTTGGCTTCAAGCTCTGCGGCGTGCGGGATGTTATTGGCAATCACACTCTAGGTCTACACCAAGCGGAATGCATGAACAACCAGGTTGCCCCATGCTGCCTGTGTTTCCTGCAAGATCGAAGTACTCTGCAAAGACACCTGCTCTCTATTTGGGCTCAGAAAACCCCAGCGTCAGCTCAAGTCTTTGTTTTAGGCTTCAGGCCTTGGTTTGTGGGATGCAGATTACCCTGTAGGAAACTCAGATGGAAGGTGGATCTGGAAGTTGTTTCTTCAAACTCAGGTCACCATCACACTGACCACGCAGACGACCTCGTCAGTCACTGCAACAAGTACCACCAGTAGCTTTGCGCGAACCTCAGAAACGAAGAAAGCATCTTATTTGACATCTTGGAACTCTCTTGAATTCTGACCCGTGCCGGACAGATCCAAATCGTAGGCCCTTGTTAACATCAAGAAGTGGGCTCGTGCAAGCTCCACGCAAGCACGGCGCAAGAAACACCGAAGGGGTTCGCACAATGTTCTGATATGTTCTGATCATCATTACTATGATTTCTTATGTATTTCTGCAGAAACTATTTTGAGGTCAACTGTGTGAGCAAGCTCTGCGCAAGTGGCGCAAGCCCCCAACTCGAGATGAAGGAACATTGGACAGCCCCATATGCCTCGCGCAGCATGGACATGAACTCTGCGCCTAGACTTCGACCACCACCGTAACAGGGACTTCGTCCACAACCTCCAGCCGGGCCCTTGTGGCATCACTTTGAATGTGTACTTCGCTGTTTCTGGCCTGCGTTTGTCACTTCTAGCCTTTAGGGCTCTGTAGGCTGACACTCTATCTTCTCTGCCGTTGTGCTGGGACCTAGTTGGCCTCTTTGGTCGCATCGACCTTGCACTGTTTCTCTGCATTCTGAGTATGCAATGCGACTTGTACTCTGGAAACGCCATGGCAAAGAGAAGCATTGCCGAGATCTGCCGAGGCAGAACAACCTCAACCGAGACGAGCTCTTCTACGACGCATACATACTCTGTGACAACAAGCATCACCGCATCAGCCAGATCCTGAATGACAACTTGTGTGAAGCTAAAGCAGGCAAGCTTTCGTGACATGTGCATCGCTGGAGAATCCCGGCTGAGATTTGTGCGGATGTATAGCACCCTCATCTTCGTACCCGGGATCTCTGCCTGGCCTCCACCAAGAACCGATCAATGACATATGCCATAGGTTTTGCACGGCACATTCTCACCGTACGCTTTGATTCGCTGATAGGTCTTGACAGTGAAGCTGCCCTCCACTGCATGACTGCAACAGGCACCGCATGCTTCTTATAACTTGGACTTGCAGATACAAGACTTTTACAAGTGCTTGAAAAGTCCCAGTAGTGCTGCTGTCTTACAGCACAAGCGACCGAGTCAACTTGGACGACGAGCACTACAGCGACGTCAACCAGCCAAGCCCTCAACACAGGTCGGAATCAGTGGAAAAAATGACGTCTCCACTTTTTCAGAGACTACCCCACCTGGTTGGCAGAGACCTGCAAATTGGTTTGGACATGATGCGTTCTTGTGGTTACGTGTGCGGAAGTCCAACTAAGCCGTGTAGGGCTACAACATTCCATATTGCTTTGCAATAGTAATGGCCTGAAGCAAGCCATGTCACAAGAGGGCCGATATGGCTGGCAGAAACAAGCAACCGGATGACAGCTGCCAGGCAGGGAAGGAGCGACGTTTGCTTGTGAGAACTCTAGGTTCGATGCTCTGTCAGGGCATCAGCCGGAATGGATCAATTAACCCTACTTCAATATGCTGACGCCAATGGCTAGGTGGCGAAGATGGCTCAAGAAACATCCAGGGACTGCACAAGTCTACTGGCCTAGGAGCTGAATGAGTCCTTACCTTGCAGCAGGCGCAAGGCGCAAAATGCGTAAGTGACCTGCTTTTGTGGAAAGCTCTTCTGTCTCACTCTCAGACCTCGGCATGTTCTGACATGAGCAGTGGGAGGACACAGCAAAGGATCCCAAACGAGCTTGCATGCTGACGGCTCTAGAAGCTTGGAGTGTAAAGATGAACCACCTCCGCACACTGACATCCAAGTTTGGAATGGTTAAGAGCTTTCCCCGGCAGCTTCTAGCCAGATGCCGGCTTCTACATCTGATAGGTAAATTTAATGGCTCAATTCCGCATAGTCCTTCTGGCACACAACGTCCACAGAAAGTCAATCCGCTCCGTAGAACAGTAAACAAAAAGATGTGAGGCTCAAGAAGCACGTCGGCCACATCATCGGCAGCTTGGTCAGATCGTCTTGAACAAGTAGCTCCAGCACTTGTTTTCAGATATTAGGCTTGGCATGCAAATTCAGATAGTGCGGATCGCGAGCGGCAGACTTCTCCATGAGGGCTGCCGATCTTGAAGTGAGCGTTGAATTGTTCGTAGATAAGGAATCAGGGGTCATCAGAGCACTTTTCGCTAAACCATCATCTTGCTCACAGCGATGCCAAGCACCGCCTCATGCATTGCATGATTCCTGTCTCGACACAACGGCAAAAAGGAGCCCGATCTCCCACCCAAACCTAGAGGTAAATGTTCCTTGCAGCTCATTACAGCTCGACTCGGATTGTCGTCAAAGTCCAGCAAAGGTCACAAGCAGCTTTACCCAAACCGCAACCACGTCGACCTCCTCCAGCGCGACTTGGCGCATCCATTGAACTTTTGAAGTTTGCTGACGCAGTTCTTTCAATGGCCGCTTCAATTCAATCCAGCATCCAAGCGGATCACATCAACATGATGGAGAGAATTGTTGCTGGGTTTCCTCACGCCAAGATTGCATTCGTAGACCTCACCTTCCCCGAGAACCTTGCACCATTTGGAGGGACATGCAGTATCTGATCATAAGAATGGTACTGTTCTGGGCCTTGCAAGGGGTAAAGCAGCAGCTACATCTTCTTGACGCACATCCTAGAAAGTTCGATTGAGTGTCTTATCCTCTCGCACTTCACTGCTTTCTATCTCACGTGCATTGAGGGTATGATTGCAGACACGTGCAATAATTAGGCCACAGCTACCACCTCAAGTACGACATGGACGTCGTCCATCACAACTTCCAGTTCCAGCTCCACATCCAGCATCACCACGTCAAGCTCCCGCACGACCTCCACTACAGCGTCGTCTACCACAAGCCAAAGCCATACAAGCCATACAAGCTCCAGCTCCACCTCCTCGACGACCTCGACTACCAGCTCCACCAGCTCCGCCTCCACCACTGCCACAAGCACAACTAGCAAAACGAGCACCACGACCACAGGCTCCTTCACGACAACCTCTGCATCCAGCACATCCAGCACATCCAGCACATCCAGCACAAGCTCTTCATCCAGTGCCTCAACCACATCAGCCAGCCACACCACAACCTTCTCCAGCACAGCAAGTTCCTCCACCACGCAGTCCCTGCCTTACTGGGCAAACTCTGCGTCAATTTGCAGCTGTTAATGTACCCAAGCCGACCGAACTGCCATGTAGACCAATGCCCAGAGCATTTGTGTAAGCCACATCGTAGGCCTGTGGCCAGATGAAGGTATTTTCTTCCTGTGACAAAGTGCTGGCTTCGTTTTCTGCCACTCATTTGTACCAAGCAGCTCTTGGTAGGCGTCGTGTAAACTCGGCTCGATTTCTTGAGTTATATTCTCAGCCCCAGGACCTCAAGGATGCTGGCACTCACTTGCGCGTACCTGCATTCCTTTCATCAGCCAAAACCTGCTGACACGTGGCAAGTCAGCTCAGGACCTCCTCCTCCTTTTCTCAGACCACCACGTTGAGCACAAGTTCAACGCACTGGACGAGCATCGGCCTCAACCCGCAGCACGCTTGGGCCATGTTGCGGGGGCCGCAAAGGTGTTCTAAAGTCAGCAGTCCGAATGCCACGGTCATGGCAGGAATCCAAGATCCAATGCTGACAGCTGCCAACTTGACAGATGTCGGTCGCAAAAACTTGATGGTCTTTGATGAGTCCTACAAGCTGAATTTGTTGAAGCCCTGCATTATCTGCAGGCCTCAATTTCAGCTTATCAAAATGAACTGTCTTCCGCTGCCTGAGCCCAGGTCCCGCTTCGATTGCAGCCAGGCATGCGGGATTTCTCAGCTGGTGGCGTCAAAACAGGTGGAAGGTTGTGGGTTTGAGCTTAGACTGAATGATTGATTGGCCGAAGGATAGAACGTGTGAATGTCTCCCTGATGTCAGTGTAGGTAACCTAGATCAGTTTGTACAGTGTTGCATGTGACTGCCGCAGGCGCCTTGAGTCAAGCCCAAAAGTGCTTCGCAGTGATCCGTGACTATCCCTATTACCGATACTGGTAGTGGAGCAGGTGGTATCTGGTAGTTTAGGTACTGTCTTGTTCTCAGGGCCTGGCGAGCGTTACTTTCGACCCAGTAATTTGCCCCCTAGCTTACTATAGCTTACTGTAGACTGCTGCTCATCTGGAGCCATGTCTGTAGCAGGACTTCGGTACCAGCCCAGGACCGGAGTCTCGAGACCAAATCCGAGTCATACGTCTACAGTGGTGACGCAGCCTCATGTCATGACTGGGAGTTCAGGACGCTCATGCGCCTGAAGCTCTACGAAGACGCTATCCGATCTAAGAAAAAGACGGATACCACATCGGCAGCTGCGAGCGCCGAAGATGCTGACTCATCAGACACCAGGCTGATGATGAGCTTCATACCGAGCCTGCAGACGAGGAACATGAAGCTCTTGACGACGAAAGTGGGAGTGCAGCTGAGAAGGCAAACACGTCCACCGGCAAGGGGAAAGGCTTGACCAAATCCAAGTTGAAGGGTCTCAAGGGATCCAAGAAGCGCGGTGTCTTATCTATGTCATCCAACAGCGGAGACATGGATGAAACCACGTCCTATGCATGTGAAGCAAGGACGGAGATGGTCCTTCGCATCCTAGAAGGACTTCGTGATGAAGCCTTGGAACTGGCGCGGGACATCGGAGTCGAGTCCCTGACTGCGCCAGGAGGATCCTTTGTGGAACAGTGCGAGAGGTCGTATTCTCTCGCGCGACGGAAGAAGCAAGGGAGCTCTTCCGTGCCGGGCAGAAGCAAGGTGTGCTCTCCCGCCAATCAGGAGAATCCATGTAGTCGTACGTATCTAGGCGACGACGATGGTGGAAGCTACTCCGCACGTTAGACACCACCATCGAACTTTCGGAGCCGATGCGTGCCAAGAGCTTCGACAGCATCTCCAAGATTTTCGTGGACCACTATTCTGGGGTCCATCTCAGAGAGGGTAAAACCCTCAGAGGGCAAAATGCCAATCCTCGACCTGGCTTCCGCTACACCGAAAAGGTAGCAAGTCAAAGGTCAGTTCCAAGGGCTTTTCCCGACAAGCTTACACGGCCGTCGAGGAAGGAGACGAAGAGGACGAAGACTCTTGGTCTTGGCAGGAGGAATCCTGGAACGGCTATCGGTGGCCCAGAATGCAAATCTCCCAATGGAAACGGCAACGGAGGCAGCAAGCCCCGTGCTTGCGTTGCTTCTCCAAGGCAACGATTCCGAAGGACTGCGTGTAACTGCAGCAGCCAGTTCACACTCCAGCTTTACGGTGAGTGAACGCCAACCTTTGCCACCACACCTAGGGCAAGGTGCTTCAGCAACGCGACCGAAGTCGGCGCAGGTTGCAGCCGCCTCCTCGCGACCTTCGGGCGTGCGAGGCTCCGCAGACACCTGGCCCATGGTGACGGAAGGCGGTGACCGGAAGTTTTACAGCAGTGAATTCAAGGGCAAGACTTACCATGAGCTTGCTCAGAACATCGGCCACTAGCTTGGGCTAAACAGCAAATTACACCTTCCAAGCAATTGCAGGACTTCCTTACATGTTTCGATCGGTATTATGTAGTAACCGGTGGTGCTGTACAAGCCCGTGCTTCTCCAGAAACTCCAGAGGCGTATACCAACCCCGATCTAAGCCGACGGGTGGTCACTAAATCCACCTCGCGAGCAGAAATGCCGAGAGTGCAGAGACTTCTCCTACGCAAGATCGTCAACGAACTTTGTTCAGAAGACTTGCAGGGGCTGTGGCCACAAAACCTAGGAGAAAACGAGAGCTCGTTCTCACGCACGATCCCGCGACGTGCCCCCAAGCAACGCGGGACATGCGTAGACGAAGTCCCCGACGACTTTCATCAGGAGCGCCGAAACGCGGAAACCAGGTCTTGGCTGCAACTGCAGAGGCCTTATTATAGGGACCGTGCAAGCCCTAACCTCAGAGGCTACTCTAGTTGAGGGCACTGTGGGTTTGTTTGCGTGTCGCGTGTCGACCTTGATGGCGGCCGAGCAAAGTATTAGCCCCCAAACTTTGCATGAATTCTTTGGGGAATGCACCATAGAGATTCCCGATGACCCGGAATCTCTTTGGTCTCAAGTGAGTGCAGGCGATGCCGCGCCATTTGCAATTTTGGGACTCTTGCAGCCCAACTATGGCATCCTGGTTCTGTACGGTGGTGCAGCTTAGCAATTCGTCTACTGCGCCATCAGAGACGAGAAGCTGTAGCGGACCTGAGGGCGCTACTAAGACCACGTACCAGTGTAGATCCCAATCCTCAACCCCAAGCAAACCAAAGCAACCAACCTGCGTCATCAAGCCACCCAGACAACTGGTTGAATGAGGAGCTGGCAAGATTGCGTGATCAATGGTTGGGTTTGATGGGTATTGACGATTACGATCCCACGGACACGTACCTAGAATGCTCACCTGCTCGGAGGAATGACCTTGAGCCTATAGGACTCCTTCTAGGCGTCAATCCTCAATCTTGCTTCCCGATATAGACCTCTTTGAAGGCTATACGGGACCTGCTCCCCTAGTTAGAAGGGCTGAGGATTTGTATGACCTTAGGTCTTATGCCTGACACCCGTGGTTTACCTCTAACCCGCCCTGCCGAGGACGCACCGACTCTCGATCAAGACATTGACGAGGTTGAGGAAACCCACGCGCATGCCAGGGCGTCCGCTGGGGGTACTGCACGCTTACTGCCTTCAGCTCCTGACGGCCCCGCAGGTGCTTACCCTTGCGTTAGTCGCAGGGTTGCCATGATGGGTAGTGACTCTAAGGGGGATGAGGTAGTCATAGGAAACCTCAAGATGGTAAATTTGTGGTCACCATCAGAGCCACATATTTGGGGAGCGCTTGATGAGGGCTGTAATTCTACATGTCACGCTAAGGCGTGGGGTGACCTTGTTGACTGGAAACTTAAATCTTTCGGATTAAGTTTTCGTTGGATTGATGGTGAGGCCAAATACTTTACAGGTTTGGTGGCTCCACTACAGGCACCCTAGGAAGACGCAAGCTTCCTTTCTGTTTGTCTTTAGACAAGGGCCATCACACCCTAGCCGGGGTCATGGAGTCTCACGAGGTTGACGCATCCGCTCGCAATCCGTTGTTGATTTCGCTTTTGCTCAATCAACGTTAGGTCTTGTCAAAGACATGTCAGTGTGCGCTTGTACCATCAAGGGCAAGTCTGTAGAGCTTCGCAGATGCAAGGACACTGGCCTATACTCCTCTTGAACCTTTCCCAGTGTGCCCATAGGCAACAGGGGTTACCATCATGCATTAGGGAGATCAAACTTTTACCGGTTGATCGCCATAGTGCATTGGTAGGAGCAGGTTCAGCGTCAGCAAAAGCTTGGCAAGTGACTCCCAGGTTGCCACTAATTCTGAAGGTGGCGGTGCTGAGGAAGAAGCTGACTTCGGCGATCCTACGGATGCCGAGGTCGAGGTTCTCGATCATGGGGAGCTCCGCGCACCTCAACCCAGTCGAGTGAGGTGGACTTTAGTGTGCGCGGGCTTCCTCTGGCCCGTGGACAACCGTCCAAGTCCACTTCAGGGTACTATGTTTGCACAAGTACCCCAAATTTGCATCATCACGGCGAGTGTTAAGTAGCATAGTTCTGTAAATTATCATGCTAACGCCACGCAGAATCCACCCGCGTGGAGGAACAAGCTCGCGATGGAGATTACACGGGGCAATCGGCCAATGGCGGTATGGTATGGAACCTCAGGCCCATGCGCGACGAGGCAGGTGGAGCCTTCTTGCACCAAGCGGAAGGCGTCATGCTATACCTGCTAGAATCTTAGCCTCTACTATCTGAGCCAGATCTATGTTCAGATAAGAAAGTGCTTAGAGCAGGGGGTACTCTTCTGTACCTCCAACAGGCACACACAGGCACCATTCAGTGGGCCTGGGCACGGCGCTCCACGCTGCCTTCTGGCCTGCACCGATTATGTTGGTGCACCTCGACCCATTGCGCGAGGGTAATTTGAATGCTATGCGTTGCGGTGGACAGTGCAGAAAGTGTGGACCGACAGGCCGGTTTATGGGCTCTGCGACTGTGGCCGTGGATTTCGGAAGAAGGTAGACCACGACGGACGCCAAAGATGTAGACCTCAGTGCGAGCCGCATTTTTCCTGCCTTTTACTACCATCGGAGTAATGGGCGAGTAGATCTTGTGTTGACTACTCACGTAGATGACTCCCTCCTGTGGGCCTGTACCGAATCAGGACAGGTAGTCATGGACAAGCTATACTTGGCCGCTTCGAAGTCGGAAAACGGGAGATCGGCAGACTCCGTTTCTGTGGGCAGCAATTCTCACTTGAAGGCAAGGACTTGATCGATGTTGCTGACAACACGACTAAAACCACGTATATCGAGATCAATAAGAGTCGAAAGGGCTCAGAACCCGTCACTAGTGGCGAGGAACGACCGTTGCGTTGCGTGGTGGGATGACTCTCGTGGACCTCACGGCCGGCCCGTCCGGACATACTGTATAAGGTGTCCCGGCTCCAAAGTAGCATCAAAGGAGCTACGGTATCCGCGTTAGGGATGCCAACAATTTGCCTTAGACACTGTACCGTCATTCCGGAAACCTAGACTTCATGAAGCTAGGTGTTTTTACTGCTTCGGACGCAAGTTTCGCCGGAGAAACACAGCTGAAATCCCAGTAGGGACGTATCCACTTCCCATGCCCTGCTGAACAGTTGCTTGACCCCCACAACTGTTACTCTTAGCAGCACGACGATCAAACGGGTATGCAGAGCAACCCTCCAAGCAGAGAAGTATGCTCTGCAGAACGCCCAAGAGGCCGGCGACAAGATACATGCCGTACTTGCTGAAATGTACGGACACCTATCTCCGGGTCCGGACTCCCCATGTCATGCTATCCGACTGGACCACCTTAATGTAGAGGTCCCAGCCAAGGTGCAAGACAAGCGTCTGCAAGTAGAGCTTATCGCTCTAAGACAGTCAATCTTTCTTGATGACGGCACAAGGACTGCGACTTACTACCCGGATGGGGGTCATGTGGACTGGTGCCACACTTCCACGCAGGCCGCGGATTGTTTCACGAAGGCCATGAAACCGGACTTCCTTTGGAAGATCCTAAGCTCCTGCTTGTACGAGATCAGTAGAGCTAAGCTGTGAGCTTTTTGTGTATGACTTGAGGGCATACGTATGACCATCCGTGGCATACATTGCAGCATAATTAGTGCACAATTGTATATAATGAGCTGGGAATACTGGCGCCCAGGATGCACTAGCTGTAGTTGTCGTAGTTGCTCGACGAAGATAGCTAATTGCGTCTTCGATCATGTAGTTTTGTAGATTTTGTACCCAAACTGACTAGAGAACAGGTTGAGTGTGAATGTCTCCCTGATGTCAGTGTAGCTAACCTAGATCAGTTTGTACAGTGTTGCATGTGACTATCGCAGGCGCCTTGAGTCAAGCCCAAAAGTGCTTCGCAGTGCTCCGTGACTATCCCGATTATTACCGATAGAACGCCTCTATAATATACTACATAGATGGTAACCTGGTATGCTGCACTCAAAGGGTCAGCAGTAGATGCAATAATTCAGCAGGTTCTTTGTAGTCTGCTCTCCATTACAAGCTTACTAACCTGGTATGCTGCACTGAAAGGATCAGCAGCAGATGCAGCAATATCAGCAGGTTCATTGTAATCTGCTCCCCACTACACGCTTAGCCAGCCGGACCCAGATTGTTACAGTTCATGGTAACCCCATCTTTGTCCCGCGCCCTCACGAAGATTCACCTCAACAAATGAGTTGGCACTCGCTCAAGTGGCCTACAACGGGCCTGGACTGCCCTTTATGACATACGTAAGTTCATTCCTACGACCAAACAGCCCTGGAGCTGAGAAAAGCTGCTAGCACGGGAACCCAAGACCCTTTGAAACATGCCCAACGCACCTGCAGTTCCACCATGCCTGTCGGCGCAACACGGCTGCAAGATGGGCTGGAAGGCTCTGGTCAATCAATGTGAGGTTTTGCGCCTTCAGACTTGTTGTTACTTTTCATGGAAGGGCATGCGCCTGCCAGGCTGTTGATGTTTCTCAGGATGTCACAAGCACTTCTTCACGCAACAGCTCTGGAGACGCGAGCCAGGGAGCGTGGAAGCCCAGAGAGATTATGACGGTTACTGCTTTTACTGATAAGAAGCTGAGGTAGAATTTGGGTGGAGAGTGTGGTCTTGGGTTTCTGACAGGGTGTAGGCAATGCTTCAGGATTCAAAGAATTGCTTTGTTGCAAGGGGTTCACTGAAAGGGGTGATTGGCTGCGCATGGTTTTGAATGCCATTCAGCTACACGGAGAGGCTTGCAGCCAACAAAATGAGATCACTGAGCACGTAGCTGATGTGGCGTGTCTATCTGAATGCAGGCATGTGCAGCGTCTTTTTGCGATCCCTTTGCCCCAAATCCATCCAGATCCCATGCAGATGTCGAAGCCTGCATGATTCGAAGCGAATCCTTGTCATAGTCGTAAGGATACCCTGGAAGCCTGCGCAGGGGAAGAGTGACAGCTCAGCATCCCTGGACACCAACGACACCGAGTCCAACAGCTCAGAGGCCAGTCGGGGAAAAGTGGGCCTCCAGGGCAGGGCTGCGGGTTTCGGACTGCACGGGGTGCGCAGCGTCCTTTAAACCGCCTTGCAAACCTCAATTCTATTCGATTCCTTTCCTGTGCAGAACATTTGTGCCGTGTTCAAACTCCACCTTTGTCTCGGGAGGTTAGGGACTCATTGACGACCACGGACGCGCCACTTGGCTGATGGAGTACTTCGATGTCTCAGACTTAGGGTTTCCATGCAGGGGAGCGACCAGGACGGGATACCTTGGTTCGAAGGTGGCATATCAACCTGATGAGCGGGCACACGCAGAGACAACGAAAGAAGTTGAGTTCCCAATTGGGAACATGGTTCTCTGCGTGTTTTCCTGGTCTCCCGAGCATCAGGATGTGAGAGCAGGTCGACATTTTTTGCCCAGAAACTTCTTTTGTAGAAGGTGCGTAGGTTTGGCTCGGTCGTGTTGGCTCGGCTGTGTTCAGAGCAGTACAAACAACTCTACATGAAGGGCCACACCCTGCATGCCTTGTTTTTGCGGATCTGAAGGCCCTCATGGCTGGCCTTTTCGGCAGCTGGTTGCTTCTCGCGTGATGTTTTGTCGATCCAGGCCGGGCATTCGCAGGGTTGGATGTGGCACGGAGCAAGATCGGCACATAGGAACTTTGCCTCTGCCACACCAGGATCCCAGTCCGAACCCCACATCCTTGCGCAGCTAGCGCTGCTCGAAAACCCAACCACTCCTGGTCAGGGCCTGTCTGGCAGCGAGCCAAATTGGGCGGTGCAAACTCCGGCAACGGCGTATAGCTTAGCCGTTTCTGATTGCAATTTTAGGCTGGACGGTCGAGCCATTTTGAGGACCCAAACACATCCTGTTACGAGTGAAGACAGAGGTGACAGGTGCACGCAAAATTGCACCATTCGCGAAATGCCTCATGGTCCCTTTCGAGGTGCTTTGGATCCTACTGGCTGTGGCAATGCTTTGCCTGATGCTGGCCGCAATCTGCACTGCTCCGGTGCCCAGGACCCAGTCTATGTTCAGTTGCGCTTCTTGCGCTGGCAAGAATATGCAGGATTTAAGGCAGCTGCCGTGAGGACTTCGGTCATTGCAACCCCCAATCCTCGATTCCCGTCCAGCGCGGCTGACCGTCTTTCCACATAACGTGCTGGCTAGCAAGAGCGCCGTATCAGAGCTTCGAGGGCAGAGCTGCTCACTGCAAGCAAACGAGCCTTCAGATACGCAGGTTTGACTTCGTAGGCGATTGGCTCGTCTTATGCAAGCTTTCAACTTAGAGACAAATCTGATCCTTGAACCTTCGCAAAGGCCGCCAGCCTTCGAGGCTCTGCGACGTGCTGCGCCACCCCGCCGGCGTAGGCTGTGGAAAGATTCCGGAATTTGAAGGTTTACGGGGGTAAGGCTAGGCGGGCACAGCTGGCTTGCATTCTGGATCATTCTAGCCTGTCTGCTGGATTCCGGGAAAAAAGAACATCGTGACTGGACGATGTTGCATTATGTTGCATTGCAGGTCCTGCACTGGGGAGCCACTTCACCGCGCCATTGTCCTGAGGCCCAGATAGACGCAACAGAAAATTTTGGCAGCTAGGCTCGTTGTGAACTGGCTCCGATGTTTGCTGAGAACCCTGGGATGCAAGGGTGTCAGGCTGGCAGGCAGCAAGCAGCAAGCAGAGCAAGCTCAATTGCAAATCTGTCCCTGCCTCGAACACACCTTGTACAGTCTCATACTGATTCATCACATGGACACATGATTTCGTCCCACGGCGAGAGTTTGCATCTCGCAGCTTTGAGTCCGAAGCCGCACCCTCCACCGCTTCAATCCTTCTAACATAGACTACTGACACGAAATTGGCAGGTGCATCCTCTACGTGCGCTGCGATGGTGCCGCGCCGCTTGCCACATTCTTTGATGAGTAAAGGTATTGGGCAGCCTGTAGTGAGGATCTTTCGTTGCTCTCAACATATCTAGTTTGAAAGCAGTTGACATCAAACTCTGCAATTTCATGCCATGCCAAAGGGCCCAACATGTTCGTCCCAGTCGCAGGCTGGGAAAATCGATCAGTGGGCTCATCCTCCCTGACACATGTCAGCCTAACTTGCCTTTCTCGTGTCAGCGACCTCGGACAAAACAGCGGATGGACCGTGGCACTTTCTGAGCTTTAGTTGGAGCTCCAGGCTGTGCATGGCCTCGCTCGCCGTGATCGAGGAGCGACATGAAGTCAGACCTGTGAGTGCTTAAAGTATCGACGACACATCTTCGATTCCCGGCATGCCTGTCCGGTTTTGCTTCCTAGACAAATGCATAATCTGCTTGGATCATGCAGCACCTTCCTGTACCGCTTTCCTTCTTCAAGTTGGAGGACAGTTGCTAGCAAGCAGTTGGACTTGACACTTCTGATATCGGGAACCAAACCTAGCGTTTGGCACTTCAGTTCACAGCTCACATGGCTGGCTCACCACTTCGAGTGTTCCGGGTGCCTGCAGCACGTATGCAGTACACTGCAAGCCAACAGCCCCGCAGCGTCCCGCTTTCACCGAAACACCAGTTGGTGGCGGACCACAGGCAGCAAGCCTTGACCCTCAATACCCAGGTGCTATAACACCCGACCCCGGACACAATCATGAGCAGCACGCACGAAACCGCCGTTGCTGGCAGGATGGCCGACGGGCATCCGTTGCAGCTCGTGCAACATGGGCTGAAGCACGCTGCTGGGCATAGATTGCATAGATTCAAGACTCAGAAGCTACGAGAGTCAGGCACCTGGAAGGATTTTATTTTCGTCTGAAAGCTAGAGGAGGCTTTCATGATTACTGCTTTCCGATCTCAGGTGTAGACTGCTGGAAAGTCAAGCTTCTGAATGTGAAAAACGACTTCCCTATCTAGGTCAAGAGCGTGAAGGTTCTGCTGTGCGTTGCTTAAGCCTGAAGCTGTTCGCTCCTTGTCTACCGATGCGCCCAGGGGATGAAGCTGCCTTGGCGGCAAACGTCTACGGGCAGGCTGGCTGGCAAATCTTGAGGATTTTGTTTGCATTGCGGACAGGATGAAAGTTTGGGTCATACATGCCCGAGTCAAGGCCATGGTTAAGGCAATGGCAGCCCTGACAGGCGTATGGTTTTAAAGGCTTTTGGCAGCAACCTTTGTCAGACCTGTGTTGGTCCTCGACAGCGTTGGGTCCTTTCGGCGCAAAGTCCGCAGCAGTCCAATGCTTTAGCATGCACCTTCTGGAGCTCCACGAACACATGACAGGCAGTCTACGCTGTGGAGCATCTCGCACGCAACAAAGCAGGCTAGTGCAGCTGGCTTTCTGCGCTTATGCTTTGAAGCCCCATGCAAGCAAGAAGCTGGGTATCTCTTAAGGATGGTCTAGGCACGTTGGACAAGGAGTGGACAACCTTGAAACACACGAATCAGAAAGCAGTACTTCCTGTATCACGCAGAGTGTGGCAGCCTTGTCCAACAGACAGAAAAGTTGGTGGTAGTAAAATGTATATTGTTCGATCATCAAGTGCCCTTGAGCAGCGAAGGCTGCGAGAAACAAAAAGCACGCCTGTAGCCTTTCAACCTTCCAGCCCTTTTGCAAATCTGAGGTCTTTCCTCAGCGATGCTACTGGCATTTCGGGACGATTTCAGATGCTATGGCCGGCGATGCAGTCGTGGAAGTGTGTCCCTTGGCCTTCTCAAGGTGCTCCAGGCCTATTTCCAAAGTTTGGAATGTTCGTCTACTGAGTCTACTGTGTGGCATGGGAAGCTCATCCGTTGAACGTGTTGTGGATAGAGTTTGTCAGCGGCAGCCAATCACTGTGCACGGAGGCGGTCTGTGAGGCGCAGGCATGAGACCCAAGTCAAGGATCCGAAAGTAAAGCGTCATTATGAGATTTCTGCGCCTGTTCTTGAGCTTGTGACGAGCACACGTCGCACAAGAAAGGGTCAGCGTCCGCTTACACGGGGCGTAATTAAACCAGCTACAAGTGACATCTCTGTGCGAATATGATTGTCTGCAGTGAATGGGAAGTCTGCTGCCCACGTTATAATTCATTAGCTGTGGCTCAGGCTTGGAGGTTCCATCTTGCTCGGGCAGGCTTCGGTGAAATGTTGGGTGAAGCCATGACAACTTCTGTATCAACTATCAACTCAACTCTTCACAGCACCTGGCAAATCTAGGTTGATGAGAATCTAACAAGCTCTGCATGGCTGTACTCTTATGAGTCCTCGATAGTCCTCGGCTGCGCTCTCCTCTGCGTCGCACGGTCACACGTACAGGGTCCCCTCCTGACTCCGGGGCTCCAAGCTTCCTGCGCGGAACACGGAACTTCTTCATGACGTTCACTCTTGCAAGGTGCTATGCTTCAGCTTTTTCTCCTCGCATTTGGAGCGAGCAGCCGCGGGCTCCAGTTCTCATACTTAATTACTGTTTGCGCAAGTCGCCGCCAGCGAGGTGCAGTGCCTGCAACCTTGCATGCCCAAAGAACATCACCGAATTACGTTTGCATAGGTTTTCAGGCTATTTTGAGCTCTGGCATGAGAAATTGCTGGACATCTGCACCAAATTTCCACGAAGGGGTGCCCACCTGCTCTCCGCCTGCTCTCTCTGAGGCGCGTCTCTGTCTTCGTCTGGTGCTTGCTGCGACGTTTGGGGTTCTGCTTCGGCAGGCACGGCCGCGGACGACAGGATTGATAGGATTGCAGGAAGTGTCTGAAAGAAATTGTCTTCGACTGTGTGCCATGCAGGCAATCTTCGGCGCTTTTGCCCGTTCAGCTACAGACCAGGCCATGCAGAAACCATGTCCAACAACTTGTCCAGTTGTTTGCCCTGTGCTACTGGCACGTTGCGGGATTGTCGCAGTCAGGCCAGTAAACTCAGTCGGAAGCAGCTTAGGAGGGTGGAGCTCGTTTGGGCTTACCCCAAGCCCCCACAAAAGATTAAACATTCGACCGGACCCCACCGCGCCTCAAGGATTATCGGATTATTAAGACACATTAAGACTGATCTCATGCGTAGATTTGATATGGGTTTTCTATAGAGACAGCGTCCCATTCTCGAAGGTGATGACCAAAAGGATGTTTGCGAGATGTCCATCGAGTTCCAGTGTAGTATACCCAGAGCATACCGAAAAAATGAATACTCACAGTTTTGGGAACAAGAGATCTGATCAACTACCTACACAAACGTATCATACATGTGTATAATGGCATATGTATGTGTATGGACATAGGTAGGTCAGTGGCCGCCTCTGTGCACAGTCAGTCTGCCGGGTTTATTGAGCTTCTCCCTGGAGCATGTGTTTGAACAGTCTTCGGCCGTGTGTCATGCAGTCTTGTTCTCAGACAAGAAGGGAGTCAGAGGAGGAGGTGGTGGTGGAAGCAGGAGCAACAGGACCAACTGTAATCAGACTCAGCGCAGAAGCCCTTGCTTGTATCTTCTACTGCTACAGCGTTGAACCCAGTCAAATGAATCCTGGCTTGGGAGTTGCTTGCGCTCAGATTTCCTTTGACGGAAGCAGGACCAAAGCGGCTTCACGGATGAAACTGACGAAACCCTTTGTAAAGCAACATTACAATGCCTATCGAGCTCAGCTGGCCCAAGAAGCAGGGTTTGTCCCAAGGGGTCGGAACTCATCCAGTGCAGTATGAGCCAGACAAGCAATTCCTTGGCTAAGGATAGCCTCAAGTTGTTAAGTCAGCGCCAGGTAAAGCATCCGCATGAGGTATGTTGGTGCTTAGCTCTCGTTGCCACGCATCTGAGATCTTCGCAACAGGTTAAGTAGCACGTGTAGCACCCTACAAAAGGAAGATAGCTGAGAGTCACCTCAAGGCAAAGCAGAAAGAAAGCTGCCGAAGGTTTGCCGTGCGCGGGCAGGTGATGATGCACAGGTGAGCCTGACTGCATGGTGTCATTGCATGCGTTTCCTTTCTTTTTATGTCGGTGTCTTGGCCACACAAGGAAAATCCCCAATCTTGACGGAGCAAAGCTATGTCAAACCAGCTGAAAAAGAGTCAGAGGCTTGCAAGTCAAGTGTTGATCCTGCTTTCACAACCTGCGCACTGGTTGGCAGACATGGTTGCGCTGAGCTGTGGCCAGAAACTTCAGGTACACTAACAGGAGTGTCCCGCTTGCGCTTCAAGCTGTTGTGGATGGGAGACAGATCTTGAGCGCCACTGTAGTATTGTACTGGTGCTTAAGGGCCTAACACAGCCATGACTATGGTTGTTGATGACTAGCGCTCCAAACGGCCCTAGATTGTCAGGCTCTGCCCGTGTCCCTGCTCTGCCACGGTCTGGCAGCCCTCTGCTGCGCTCCACTCTCCACAGCGCAACTTAGACGGCAGCTTCAGACAATTGCCTGTAGGCGAGTAATGGCAGCTGTCACCGCTTCCCATGCAACAGCTCTGCACTGATGGGGAACTTGCAAGATTCCATCAGGATGTCACGCATTTTCACACCAATCCCTTCAAACAAGCGGGCCGCTTGCTGAGTCCACTCGCCACGAAGCCCCGCTGCGCCTGGATCCGCTGGGCGGTGCTCGTCGCTGGCCCGTGGGAGGGGCTGAATGGACGAAACAAATGCCACTTGCATTCCTTCCTTACAACACTTGTCTGAACCTGGAGGGAACCTGGGCTGCTTGCTGATCATCATCCTGTTCCTGGCAAACTCCAGCAGCTCAGAGTGCAAGTGCTTTCCATGCGGCAGACATCTATTCAAATTGCTCGTGGATCCCAGGTGATGCTGATGGCATGCCACGGACTTACAATGATGCCGGTACCATGTTAGCCCGAGAGCTTTGCCTGAGACTGCTGGTGTGCCGAAGGCACTGTCATGACACCTTGTTGTCAAGGCTCTGAGGCTTTTTCAGGCCCCGTTGAGGATCTTGGATACACATCCCTGAACAATCGCAAGACGCTGTCTTGGATTCAATAGCGTGCCAGCGGTGCATTGCTGGAATTTCCCCAAACCTATTTCCTGCACATTGAGCAGATGGCCCAAGCTGCAACTCTCAGATAGCTTCCTGAAAGCCCCTGCTCAAGGTCACCTCCATGACGCCACTGCACCTACCACATCACTGCGAAACTCCAAACCCTCCCGCAAATCAGACCTTAAAGGCCCCAAAGTAATAAATTCCTTCGAGGTGGTGGCTGGTTTGCCTGACCGGGATCTTGGTCCAGGCCCTGCAGCTGCAGCAGGGCAACAGACCGACAAACGAGTCTCTTCTTGCTCGAATGGGCATAGATTGGCAGCAGTTATGTACAGGCAACCGATGCCTGGCAACCAAAGTTGCTGACAATCAACAAGATCCAACAACCCAAGGTCATCTAGGCCCCCACTCATGACCGCAGGGTAAACATTGAAGGCGATGTGTTCGAGCCAATTGGACTTTAACTATCCCTAATTCTACAGATGCTAACATTCAAACGCATCTTTTGGCCTGTTGCCGGCTTGAAGTCTGCAAAATCGCCAGGAGTTCAAACCTGAGTTTCTGCCCTTTTCCAGTGCTTATTTTCAGGAATGCAGGTGCTCCTTGATCTCAGAAGGAGAAACAACATGTCCGATGTAGCCAAAGCAGCAGACATACATCAACAGCTTAAAAGCCGAGAACTGCCGAAGGCGCAGTGACCCCTCACAGGAATTTGTGGCCATGCCTCTCATCTCCGCATTTGGCCTGGCGACGTTATCCACGCCTCTTGGCCCGCATCAAGTTTGTAGCAGAGGATCAACCTCACATCTTCCAACTGAGAAATGATCCGGTGTCGGGAGCATGAAGTCAAGGCGTCTGCCCACTGCATTCACTGCAGCTGTTCACAAGGGAAATCAGCAGACGCCACGCTTTCAAAAGAGTAGTCAGCAGCAAGAACGTCTGTTGTGCTTGTGATGAAATGAACAGCTTGCAAGCAGAAGTGCAACAAAGGCTGCTATTGCGGCGAAATGCTGACCTGGCTTCTCGTGTGCATACATTGCAGATCCGGAGTGATTCTGTGTTCCAAAGCCTGCCTGTTGTGTGAAATCCAAAACGTGTGCGGCTCTAGACTGTCCCTTCAGTTCAGCAAGTCCTCGGAGCTACATAGCTGGGCGACGACAGGAGCGAGTGTCTTCGGTCTAGAACTTCTGGTCGTTGTTCAGCTAGTCTCATGAAACCAGGCTCAAGCAAAATTCTTGACGAATATGTTTTTGTGCTTAAAAGGAAAAGGAGTGGAGATGCATAGATTTCAAGATAGAACCCTAGCACAGGGAGCTATCGCAGCAAATGTTGAGCGGTATTTGACGCTGGCATGCCAGCTCGCAAGCCAGCAAATACATCATACATCTGCAATTCTGCAATTGCGCCATGACAGTGCAGCTCTATGCCCTGTTGCACGAAGTGAAACAAGCATCTTTTGGTTTCATCAAAGGCTGAAGACCTGCGGGACTGCTCAGCTCAGGCGGGGTTTTGCGGGGGTTTTGAGAACAAGTCTTGCAGCTGAGAAGGGGTGGCCATGGTTGCGCTGCTGTGCTGTGTTGCATTCTGACAGAAATTTGCACTTGATCCGTTGATACGTAAACTTTGTTGCCACGTAAACCTTCGAGATCCTTCGAGCTCCAGGCCTTGGCCCCTTTCCTTGAGAAAGAGAAGTCTAAGGCGGGACTTTGACAGGCTGAGCAGTTAAGATGTCTGTCAACCGCATGAGCTGTGCTGCTCTTGTCCCAGCTAACACAGCAAGAGCCGCAACTACTTGTGGATCTGAGGTGTTTCGTTTTCAAGAAGACTCCCCCTAGGACCTATCAGTCTGAAAGAATGCCGAATCGCGAGCTATCACAAACTACTAATCACGAACGCATTGAAATGCGAGCTACCCTCGTCCGAAGCAGAAATTACACACTTTCTGAATCACGAACTACGGCAGCCCAATCGGGTACTTGTACGGCCCGAATCACGAACTTCGCCTGCCGAATCGTAAGCCGCGATCCCCGAAGCATAAACTACAGGCTGACTCTTGCAACATGAACTACAATCCGCATCACCTTACAGTTCAAACGCCATTGTGGCAGAGGGAAACTCTAAAGGAGATTTGCTAAAACCTCCGGTCTTCGCCTTCCAATTGCAGTTCAGGAGAAGAAGAGGTGTTCCAGAGAAAGTCCACACGCACACACACACACACATCTTAGAAGCATCCAGAGATTTGTTGATGTCCATCTTCGATCCGCAGGATCTTTCGCCTTGTTGCAACAGTGCGTGTTGCGAGTGTGTCGCAAGGTCTCACAACGGCAGAAGGTCAAGGGTAGGCCAGGCTCCACGAGAACGTGCAACGGCACGGTCCAGCACTTAAACCCAGCCGCTGATTCCGCTCCAGACATCTTTGGCAGCCTCGCAGATTCAATGCTGCACCGCGCGGCCAGCGACGAGGAAGATCCATTCACTCAGGCGAGACTGAGAAGAGAGATCACGCTTGCGAGAGATGTTTCGGGCAGAGCCTGCGCCCCAAATCCTATCGCGGGAGCAAGCCGTTCAAACGGACGCATGAAGGCTTCACCCCGCAATGGCAGCATTACAGCCATGATGATTCTGGGATATTGGCCAGCTTGTTCTTGACCGAGCTTGGAGCAAACTGACTTATTGCTGATCCGACTGGAAGATCGACGCCTCTGATGGCGTCGATAGGACTGGCTGAAGTGCCCCCACGATTGAAGGATGCTGAGTACTTCGGCATCTAGGGCTTGCTGCAAAGCGTAGGGATATCGGTATGATGCATAAACGCGCAGGCTGCCTGGCGGCTTCGGGAGATTTTTAGAGCTTGCGGTTTTACCGTGACATGTGGAAGTCGCCCCTTGTTGCGTTTTCTTCGGGGGGACGGAGTCGAGGAGATGCCGGTGTACGATATCTTTTCTGCTGGGCTTTCCCTTTAACTTGTTGCAGATTTTCTCTGCCTCTCCCTCTCTCTCTCTCTCTTCTTGTCTCTCACCCGTTCTCTCTTTCTATCTCTTTCACTCTCTCCCTCCTTCCCTCTCCCTGTCGCTCTCACTTTCTCACTCTCAATCTCGCACGTTCTCGCTCTCTCACGCCCTCACATTCTCACTCTGGCTCTCTCAGTCTTTGGTTCTGTCACTCTCTTTTTCGCTCGCTCGCTCATTGGCTTTTGTCATTGAAAGCCACCCAAACAAGACAAAGTGCACTATTACTATTCGGCTTCGCCCTCGCCCTGCCATACGCACTCACCCAGCCACTCATCCGCCGACGCACTAACCCACTCACTCGCTCGCTCATGCACTCTTTTAAATGACAGTCCCCTAATGGAGCCCAGTGCCCAATGTGAACGTTAATGCTGGACCCGCTTTGTTCGGTATATTCGGTACGATCCCCCCCAAGCAATTTGAGGATTCTGAATAAATTGCTTGAGGGGCCTCGGCTGAATCCTGATGGTATACGTATTAGTATTTATTAGTATTAGGCTCTGACTTATCTGATGGAGAATAATCACTTATTATTCAAATATTATTTTTTTTAATGTTCCAGCCTAAAAGAATATTACTTTGGCCTCCAAAACTTGACATTAAAGAGGGTCCCTATTCAGATCCTGAATAAGCCCTCAAAACGTTAAAAAGGGTCCCTAAAACATATTCAGATCCTGAATATGCCCCGAAAACTTGACATTAAAGAGAGTGCGCGAGCATGACAAGGTCCAACATTACAGATCAACATATACTGCATGTGGCTCAAGACTGGACCAACGCCAGCAAAGTGGTTGAAAGGATTCGTCGAGTGTCTTAACTGATTGGGAGGTAACCCTTCGTAACGCCACAGAATTTGGCGCAGCTGGGTCGAGTGAAGCAGCCGCTTGCGGAAGAGGAAACGTCGGATTGGAAGATCTGACGAACGTACCGAGTGAACGAGTTGACCGTCTGACTGGTCAAGAGTTGTTCGGCCATCTTTATGTTGGCCCCAGAATGCCTTACGATCCGAGTCAACATGATCCGCCAAAGTCTGGTGAAGGATCACCGCGCAAGAATGCGCGCATTGATCCAGACGCGCCGACTGAAAACCGAATGCTGATTACACCTTTCGCACAAGGAGTTTGCTTGTTGAGTTCCACCCCCGGTAGCTTTAGCAACTGAGACTCACATGAATACAAAGCAATGCCACAGAGAAACTTCAGGCATAGTTGTTAAAATCACCCTTCCACCTTGCAAATGGTAATTTAGGTAAATGCAATAAAATGAGCTAAAACCGATCTCCTTCGCCTTACAAATCGAAAGGGACATTGTGGCAGAGGGAAAGTGAAGAAGAGATGAGATGACGGTTAAAACCACCCCTTTTCGTTTTGCACCCAGTTTCACAAGAAGCACTAACGCAAACATTACACGAAAACACCGCACTTGGCCTTGCAATTGAAGCTCACAAGAAGAAGAGACACGCACACAGAAACGTGGATATGAAAGGTACAGGCCCGGAGACCCCAACAAACTTAATCCAAGAAGTGTATTATACCCGCAAGCTTATGCGGATCTTCGTATCACGTAAGATTACCGTTTCCGCCATGTCAGTTGTTGGTTTCGCTTTTGAAATTCACGGCTCGCACGACTTCAGCGGCTTGAAATGCACGATTCAGCGCTTGTAGTTCACGGTTCGCCCTTGTTCAGCCCCTTCTGATCGCGATTCAGTTGTTTCAGCTTACGATCCAACGTTTGTAGCTCTCAATTCAGCCGTCTTGTTAGTTCACGAGTCAGACGCTGACCCTATCAATCCCAATATGTGTTAAGATCTGAAGAAGTGTTGAATACAAGCTGTGACACCGCCAGGACTCCTTACAACCGAAGCGGATATCAATCGCCTCGGAACCTTCTGTGGTCATGGAGGACGAGGCACCAGCTTTACTGCAAGACTCCTCGCATATTTGGAAGTTCAGCGCTTTGGCCCTTGAAAACAGAACTTTCTGAAGAGAATTTTTGGATCTCGTCTACCAAGCTAGACCACCGGCTGTAGCTATGGTGCTGACGCTTCTCCATTTTTCCTGGTGCGTCCCGCCCCTTCCCTAAACGTATCCAACTATTGACCCCTCAGCCAGAAGTGGTGAAGATGCGGCAGCGCAGGGCCGTGTGGCAGCACCGTCGTTGATGCACAGCCTCAGCCAGGCTCCAGTGTCCATCCAAAGCAGACATGATGCTAAAGTGGCGTGCATACAAAGGTATGCTGCCCGCATCTGCTCAAGCGTACTCAAGCTTCAATCCACATAGCCCACCTTTCTGCGCAGGAGAACTCCAAAGGGCAGGTCCTTGCAGCCCAGGGCCGAGAGACATTTTGGCGAATCGGGTTGGAGAATCTAAGTCTAAATCATTGGGTATAGTTTGAATATTCGCGAACATCGTCGCTGAGGTCATCCCTGGAATGCCAGGCTGAGAGGAGGCTGACTCGTGGAGGCTTGGTGCGAATCTGCTTGAACTTTTGGAGCCAAACTAGAATGTTTAGAAGCCGAGGTTGTTGATTGAAACGGTTTTAGTGCTCGTGGTTCCGAAGAAGGTCCTGGCTGGGTTTTGCACATTTTGACCTGGAGGATGCATGCCTCGGGGGTTCATGGGATCCGATGCCGAACTTGATTAAGAGGCTCACGTATGCAGTCCAGTTGCATGCAGGTTTAAAGTGCCTTCTACGTGGCCATGTGGCTGGTGCTGGCTAGCTGGCTCGGGTTCATCAGGCCAGACCTGACTATCGTGACTTTGCCTCTGCCTTGAGCAGGGAGAAGATCGCGATGGCGATCGTAGCACACTGCAGCACTTCAAGCTGATAGTACTCAATGGAACACAGGTGGAGGTTGCGCAGACAAAGAACAAGCAGATGCAGCTCTCTGGCTTGGCACTCCGACTGACCTGCATGGGTCTTGAATTCAATGCATTTGGCTCCTGGGCAGTCCAGCAGGATTGGGCATGAGCTGTTTGTTTCGGGATATCCACAAAGATTCTGAGCTGACATGCCTTATAGGAGAAGCCAAAAACCTGATGAGACTGTCCAGAGATGTTTTCGTGGCCCACCCTACAGAACATCCGTGCCAGCGCTCAAGTTACTGCGATCTCAGTAGAATGCGAGGAGGGTGACAAGCAGTGAGACTGTAGCTGTCTAGGTGTGATTTGATTTCTCAAGTTGAAGGCACGCTCGCAGCAGCCGTGAAGACGGCCACTGCGACTTTCTTGCCATGGTCGGACGACCTTCCACAGGCTCACTGAGTCTTTGTGAGCATTTTCAACATCTTTCCCTCTCACCTCCGACAACGAAGATGTCAGAGGAACACTCCCTGGCAAAGGGCTTGAGCCGACGCAGTTGCGCAGTAGATCTGGTGTGGTCTATTTCCCGCAGCAGAAATTCCTTTGTGCCTGATGTTGCAGGAACAATTTATTTTGCCCCTGCAATTGCGGGCAGAGCCTGAAGCCCTCCACGGTTGTTCATAGATTGCAAAGGCCCCCTCGCAATGCCCGTCCTTGTGTCATCGACCCCTTTGCTGTGCTCAAAAGCTTCCAGCCAGCTCGTTGCGGTTCTTTTTCAATTCTCTGGGCAGGCCGTAATAAACGCACATCACTTAGTCAGAAGGTTCTGCTCTTCCATGCCTGAGTCCTCGCTCCCTTTGTTGTGCTTTCAAGGCACACACATCACTGTGACTCATGAAGTAGAGTCCTTGCCGATGAACATATTCCTCTTCATGGCAGTCACTGTCAACTGACATGTATAGGCAATGAATTCAGAGGTCTTGGCTGACGCAGCGAGGAGACCCCACCCGGGCCCAGAATTTGTTGCAACATGCCGGCTTAGAGTCGAATGACACCAAGCTGTGACTGGGCTCCCTGCCTTTAAGCGAGTTTCTTAGTTTCAAAAAGGTAGAGGGCCCGAAAGAAGTCCCCCAAGGTTCGGGATTTGGGCTACATGCTGTGTACAGGACTGACAGCCTTGCCATTCTAAGCATTGTTTTGCGAGGTGTCGCGGGCTTTTGCCTCTGAGCCGTCTGTTCAAAGTGCATGCCACCGGTTTTGTGCAACAGCTCCGCTCGCAGCGGATTTTCCCAGAGAGGCGAGCAGAAAACTCTGCGGGGCAGCCGACTGCTGAACCTGCCAGCCTCCTGCCAGACCCAGCGCCAACATCCTTGGACCGACGCCATCATCAGGATCGTTTTGCTAAGAAAATATCCTCCTTTGCATGAGAAGAGGATACAAGAAGCATGTTCAATGAATATCATCTGCAGCGTGAGGATTAAGATTTTGAGATTGGAGGCTACTTTCGGGATGCTGGCATTGGCACAACGGGTCTCGTCGCCATTGGCCAGCAGAGCCAGCGCAGACTCACGCAGGAAACCGCTTGCAAGTGCAGGGATAAGGGTCAGAGCGCAAAGGCGGATGATTCACATGTGAAGGTGTAGCAAGTACCGGCGACGTGACGAGGCATCTGGACACATTAGAGACTACAACCTTCAGTTTCGAAATGCTACACTGCCAGGAAAGCTAAACTGTGAAGTGACGTGGTTCCAGCCCCGCAAGCCCAGAACACAGTCGCGGAGAAGAATATGCTTCAGGGTGGGCGACAACAGCGCCGTTGCTTCAGAGATTGAGGATGTTGAATGCTGCTCTCGAGCTATTGGTCTGATATGTCTGATATCTGGCACAAATCATGACCACAGACCTGTCAACTGTTGCTGCTATCCACTTCCAGGGGGGACATGGATCAACAAAAATTAGATAAGTCTCAAACAACCTGGGGTTTTGCACTCTCACATGGAGCTTGCTTAGTTTTCATTGATCCGTATTTGATTGTTTGATTCCCTCTGAGAAATCGAGCTCTCGAGTGGAGCGTCCTCGAGTTCTAGCCTGAAATCCAGCTGTGGC
>CAJNIZ010045952.1:7568-19146 GCA_905231905.1 Symbiodinium pilosum
GCACCACTGCTGCTGCTGCTACTAGTAGTAGTACTAGTACTAGTGCTAGTAGTAGTAGTAGTAGTAGTAGTAGTAGTAGTAGTAGTAGTAGTAGTAATAATAGTACTAGTAGTAGTAGTAGTAGTAGTAGTAGTAGTAGTACTCGTACTAGTAGTAGTGCCTGCTGCAAAAGTCTTAGTGAAGTCCATGCATATAAGGCGACAGATAAGTTTGAATGCGTGAATTGACTGCAAGGACGTTCGACTGGACGAGCGTGTGGAGCAGCTATTTGGCATCGTGAACCCCAGGCCGCAAGGAGAAGCCTCTTTTAGTTTTCGGCATGATGGTGGTGTTGGTCAGCATGCCGCAGTTGGGGCGCACGGTTTACGTTCCCTGGTACTTAATGCGGCGCCCGTCTTAGGGTAAGGGTCTACCGGTACCCCTGAACAAATTTTGGTGGCATGGTCATCAGTCCCAGTCTTAACACTAAAAACTTGCAGGACCTCTTGCGCCTTACAATTTTCAGACGGTTGCTTTCCTAAAACAAAAAACATTTTGTTCTCTAGATTCAAAACTCCAAAATTTTAACTTTGGGTTCCAACTTGACAGTAAACAGCGCCCCACAGCACTTGGCACTGTCCCCCCTAAAGCAGGTGCAGCAATAGATATGATATATTGATCATTGGAGGATACCGGCAGTACTTTTTGGGTTCTTTTCCTTCCTCCTCTATAAGCACCTCAGGAGCATGTGGATTGCGGGTCAAAGGCGGACTTTTACAGCCAAATGCAGAGAAAACCCAAAACCCAACCTCTACGCCTTCTGCTGTGTTCGGATTTCAGGATCTTGCTGGAAGGTCATCTTTCTTTTAGGCTTGCTATGGGATCCACCTTAAGCATGGCCTAGTGCAATGATGCTGCAAAGCGAGAGGTCGTACATTTCGTCGAACAAACATGAACTCCAGAAATGCCCTCAGAAGGACGGCTGCCTTTTCAAATCCGGAATTTTGGATTTTAATGTTAGTCTGGGGGACAACCCTACATCTCTAGTCCCAAGCCCTAAACAGCGTATTATACCTTGCATCTTCAACCCTAAGCTCCCCGGGTCCTTACATGCCTAGGTAGCCCAAAATCCAAGTTGTCCGCAGGAAATGCTCTGTCTTTCAGAACTGCCATATTACATATAACATTCCTCTTTCATAATCTAGCTACATACCCTAGTATATACCCCATACATACTCTCAACGGCCCCTAGAAGGAAAGTAGAGAGGGTAAGGGCCCAAAACCCCCGTATAACTCCTACCCTAAACCCTACACCCCCATGTACCCCCTAGCCTAAACCTTACACCCTCTCCATCAGCCCAAGGAACAGCTTGGTATCCAATAGCACAGCTGCTGGGTTAAGGCGGCTGCGCTTGGCGAGTTCTGGGGATTTCCAGAAATTAGGTGTCTCTTGAATGGATTTTTGGGTGGGTATATGGAGTTTAAAGGGATAGTCCAGAAATCAGGGGCCCCTCTTTTGGGGGGGCGTTTTATTTATGCAACCCCTAAAATCCACCTTTCCATTCTAGACTTCAAAATAAGAACATAATCTTCGTCAGTTCAGCCACAGCAAACGACACTCCCTAATAAGGTCCTAAAAGCCACGATTTCCAGAAGCTAGATTCTGGGTTCAAGATTCTGGGGTGTCATTCTGGAATAAAAGAACCCTAAGGGTCCAAGTACCTAATAATGATATATTTACCCCAAACCTACACTATACTTACTCTTACGCAAAACCCAAGTACCTAATTGTTGGGTACTTGGACCCTCTGGGAAAGTGCCCTTGCTTCCCATGCATGATTTGCAAGGTTTTGCATCTGGTGTTTCAATCATGGCTGAAGCGGCAGCGAGAGGGAATGTTCGAGCCTGAAGCGTTCCATGCTTTGTTCCGTGATGTTTCCATGTTCTAGAATGTTCTAGATATATGTTGTCGTGGGTAAACAGCCCTCGGAACGTTAAAACCATGGGCCGTTAGTTTTGGCTCTTATTCCTGGAATCTCAGCATGCCTTGTAAATACCGCTCATGTACCCGCACGTGCCCCTAGAGTCCGTTCAGAAGGCCTTAGCTGCCGGGTGGAGAGAAATCAGCTGAAAGGGCCTGAAGTGATCCTGCAGATACTACAGGAGCCCGAAGAATTGTGAACATCCTCTTGAGTTTCTCTCTGTTTTTCAGATACTTCATACCGTAAACATTCGAGGAACCTTTCACCTAGGACCATACGCTGGTAGTTTTTCTGTAGCCCCGTTTTAGCATATACGCCTAGGTTTCATGTTATTGTCCTTTGTTTTGTCCATTTTTTGTGTTGTTGGTACCTATTTGCAGGATCCTACAGCTACCGAAAGGCTGGGCAAGCAAAAGCAAGGCCTAAGCTACAGCAGAATGGTGGGCTCCGTCAACGACCTTCCCTTCATCCCCTAGCAATGTGTGAATTTTTGACACGAACACATACACGTTTACTGTCTACTCAAGCTAGCTTCGTAGCAGGGGAAGACTGAGAATGCTGTTCTTTGTGGGGTTCGGGGCGCAGATGGCTCTTGAATTTTGGGTAGTAGGTCTTAAAGCATAAAGCCGTGAACAATAAGCCTTGACCAGTTACAAAACCGGCCCATATATAGCAGACTAAGCCCTGTCGACCGAAATTCCTGACCCTATGACCTTTTCTTTTCACCTCAAACTGAATTTGCTTCTTGGCTGCAGCAATAGTTCTTGTAGCCATTGGCAATCTTCGTTGCGCCTCCAATGCTCATGGTGACTTGGGCCGCAATGCCCAGGGAGCCCAATGCCCCTTTAGTGCGGTATGTGGTTCCAACATTGCGGGTACGTTTTGGGGCCCTTATTATGGGGGTTCCTTCCCCTTATGGAAACTACATTATATAGGGATTGTGGAGAAGAAGATTGAAGCCATCACTCGAAACCGTAAACCCTGATATTGTTGAAGGCTTCGGGTTTCAAGAGAGCCCCAATACCCCTTAACTATGGAATGTACCCAAATTCACAATGTGGATGGAAGAAATCTCACGCCGCCGTAAATACCTTACACCCTTGGATACATGATGTGTTAGGGGTCCTAGGTGGTACAAGACTTCCTCCATCCAGCGTATGCAGGATCCTAGTACAATTTAGGGCATATCCCTGAATTAAAGGGGTGTTGCGGTCCCTGCGAGGTTTTGGGTAGTGGGATTCAAGATTCCGGCTTCGAGGGCGAGTCTTCAGGTTCAGGGTTTCTCGGGTTCAGGGCCTGGTGGGTTGTTTGGGGTGTAGGATTTAGGGTTTACTGTGTCATTCTTGTCGGGTGTCTTTTTAGGCTGCCAGGGCGCAAAGCAGAAAGCTTCTCCAGTTTGTGACCAAACTTCAATGACGGGACTCCTGAAAGTTGTCTTGCGGAGGTTGCTGTGCATGTAGCCCTCCATCCTAAACGCTAAACCCTATCCTCGGGCATCGGTAACTCTCTCTAAATCCTGGCTTGCTATTGAAGAGTCCATCCGATTAGGGTTTAGGGCTTGGGAATTTAAGCGCGCAAGCCCCTGGACGTCTGAACCACCCTTGGTTCAGGTTTACGGTTCAGGTTTACGTGTCAGGTTTAGGATTCAGGGTTTGGGGTTTAGGGTCTGGGGTTTAGGATTCAGGTTTAGGGGTTCAGAGTTTGGGAATCTAGGGTTTAGGAGTGTCGGTGTTTAGGGGATACGGTATGCGGTTTCTAGCCACTGTGGCTTGTAGCTTGAATCAAAGGAATTAAAGTAGCAGAGGGACGTTGGGTGGCGCAACATGTCTGCATCAACGGCATGACTACAAACTCTACCATCCTTGCATCCTTCACCACTTATCTATCTAGCCTTCGCACCTCCAACTTCTTGCCAATGCCAGCTCATCACACGATAATTTCCTGCTGCAGATAGGTACTTTGTTTCCAAAAGCTTAAAGAGATCTCTGGACGGATGCGGCAAGACCCTCTGCCATCAACCCCAAACCCTCAACGCTTACAAGCCCGATAAACCCCAACCGACAAGCCCTGTGCTTCCTAGTGCTGTTCGGAGTTCAGTTGTTGTTGAACGTGCGCGACCTTCTCTTCCCACGAATAACATGAAGGCATGATTGGAGGCACTTCCCAAGGACATATTCTTAAGCCTAACAACCCCAGACCGGACAACCAGAATCCTACATGGGTTCTATAACACCGTAGGTAACATGGAGGCGAGTATTGTACCCTGAAATTTATGGTTTTTTGATGATGGTAGTATAATACTGCTCCCTAGTTGTCTTTAACAGCCGTTTACGTATAGGGGAGTCCATGCAACCGTTCAGAAAAGTCCTGCCCAGCCCTGACTCCAAAACCTACTTGGAGATGTATAAGGCTTCATAACTACTAGCCCAAGTTATACCCAGGTAATGTCGTAGTGTTGTTGAAAATCTCTGGTTTTTCAGAATATACCTGCCTAGTCCGAGTCCCCCAAACCCGGAACTCGTAATTCATACTACCTTCCATGTCACTGTCAATATTCTTTTCCATGGTTTTCCATGAATCCCTTCATCGCGGTTGGTAATGTACGTACCCACAACCTCTTAGACCCCAAAACCCAACCCTAGAAGCCCGCTTACTTAGATGTTGTGTAACTGTTCCTTCTTCTTCCAGATAAATTCTTTTACCTACATCCCAAGAAACTATAAAAGTAGCAGGGCTTCCAGGGTAACTTCCCTAAACCCTAGGCCCTAAACCCTAGGCTAACTTGAAGTCAGGTGTGCCGCCACGTTTTCCTCGCTTTGGGGGCAGTTGCTCCCTGGGCGCGCGGCCAGCCTCATGGCGCGTCCATCCCCATCATACCCCCAGTGGCATCTGGGCTTAAGTGATTGTTTAGGGCTTTAGGGCTCAGGGTTTAGGACCTTTGGTTGAGGGTTTTAGGTTTACAGTAGGGTTTCAGAAAAGTAGGGATTGATGAATGGGCTTTGGGCACCACATATGTGAGGTAGCGCTTGGTTATTGGTTTTGGGTACCATAGCGGAGAGGAGTGCATAAGGGTTATGCAACCCTAAGGGTCCCAGTACCTAATAATCATATACTTGCCCAAAATCTGCACTATAATCCTTATTACCCAAAACCCAAGTGCCTAATTACTTGTACTCGGACCCTTTGGGTAAGGTAATTGCATTCTTAGGGCTCCATTCAAGAGATTCCTCCAAAGAGCCCTTGACATATGTGTGTCGAAGCTGTGTGTGGGGGATGAGGATGCCCGAACTTCTGCAAAAGCCCAGCATGATGAAAGGGCTTAGAAGAGGTCATTCACATGGTTTTCAGAAACCGGTAATGGCACCGTAAACCCTAAACCTCCAATTATAAACCGTTGCTCTGAAATTGTAGGTTGAGACTTTCGTCCACTTCAACTTTAGACCTCCAGCCCTATTACCGTCAGGGTTTAGGTTTTAGGGCTTAGGTTTTAGGGCTTAGGTTTTGGTTTTAGGGCTTAGGTTTTAAGGTTTAGGGTTTAGGCTTTAGAGCTTAGGTTTTCGTGATTGTATGTATTCAACTGAACACACATAGAATTATCTACGCTGACACGGTTCCATGGCACGATTCCCTTCCCACAGGGGCCGTAAGTGCTGACATACGGAAGGCAGGGGTTAAAAATCAGAAGTGACGATCATGGCAGGGGTAGGAGTAAGTCTTCCCAGGCCTAAGCAATCACTGTAGACCCTTGGGTTCTATGTATTTAGAACTGTGTATTCAGAATTCTATATCAAGCCCGACACACCAAAACTTTTGACCCTAGAACCGTAGACCTTATACCCTAGACCCTGCACCCTAGGCCCCACACTCTAAAGCCTTAGACCTCAGAACCCTAGACTCTAAACCTTGTACAAATAAAAGCTTTTTGCTGAACCACAAGGCCGAAGCCTCAAGCCATACATGTAAACTACCAGTCCCCACCCCCGAAATCAAAACCTTAAGCTTGAAACCCACCTAGCGCAAACTTAACAGGGAAAACTCTCAAACTTGTAGGTGCAGAGACACCCTGTTTTCCAGGCACACAAGCTACTCTAGGTAAAGCCCAGGCCTCCCAAACCCTCCAAACCCATACAAAAACCCTGAGCCCATCCCCAAACCCTGAACCCTCCCTTGCCAGCTTGGCATTCCGTTCTCTGCACCCTAAACCCTAAACCAAATAATCAACCCCAGGCTGGGCCTTGTGGCGCGGGCTTGGGTCGCCCCGTGACTGGGAGCCCTTGTGCCTGGTTCCTTTTTCATGGGAGTTGCTTTGGGGTTTAGGGTTTAGGGGGGCTTAGGGAGGTGTAGTTAGCTAGAGTAGCTTCAGATTCCCAAGAAGCAAAGATACCAAGATAACTACATGGGTTACTCTAGGTAGGGTCTTCAGATCTTTGGGGCAGCCTGGCGCGGTCCTTCCTGACCTGAGGGTCCTTTAATGAAGTTCTCCTACCCTAGACCTTCACATAGCCTAAAGTAGGTGCCATGTCAATGTCTAGACTTGAGGGACCAAAGCAGATGTTTTTTACAGAAACAGATGAAACATGATGGGAAAACGGACCTTGGAGCAAACAGAAGGTATCATTTACATTAGAGCCCCAGGGTGTGCCTTCCCAAGTTCAAGGGCAAGTGCCAGCAAGGAAGCCTGAAATGAGATGCCACCCGGCTCGAACCTCGAAGCAGTATAGGGTTTAGGTGGTCATGCCTTAGGGTACCTCAATAGGAATCGCTTACACGCATTTCAGTTTTATGCAGGAACTAGGGAACAGAAGCCCATCATGTGGTCACTGCCTCAGAGCCCAATACCCTTACTGGAGGGATGTGCCCTAAACCACATCAAGAGTCCCCGTGCTAATTAAGATGTCTGGGTGGGCTTTCAAGGATGTTTTTCATAGAGCCGTCGACTCTCGGCGGTCCCGTCTCTTGGAAGATGTTTTTGACAAGCGCAATTTGTGGCACTGTACGAGGCACGCCTCAAGAAGGCCTTGTTTTGCTGCTGAACTCTACCTAGCCCAAAGGCCCCTAAGTACCTATATAGGCTATCGAGGGTACTACCCCAAACCATATTACTAGTTCCTAGTATAGAAGCCCTTCTTTGTACTATATAGAGACTCAGGACGCTTTTGGGTAGAGGCATTATATCGACAAGCAGACAAGCTCCGCGGATAGCATCCTACCTTTCAAAGTCGGGTAGCAGGCCTGTAGTTAGTGCAAGTCGCGTTTTGGGTTTAGTGTTTAGGGGCTAGACCAAAAAAGCCGACGCCGATAACCTGCACCATAAACTCTACAGCTTTAACCCTAACTCCTCTCACCTCTAAACCCCTTGCCCTATCTCTTTGTCTTAAACCCTAAACCAGGATAAATGTAGCTTGTATATGTCAGGGCTATAAAAGTTGGAAAGAAAAAAAAGCTCAACAAGCCATAATTCCTAAACCCTACACCCAAATTCCTGAACCCTAAATCCCACTTCCTAAGCCTTCAAATCTTACTGCCAGCCCAGGCATGCCTTGCTCAGAGGGAGCCTTTGATTTGATTGAGAGTGGAGGGATTTAGGGGCTTCAGGGATTATAGGGCTTTTTGGCGTGTAGTGCTTCAGGGATTTGTGGGAGATTGTGGTTTGGGATTCATGGGTTTGGGTTGTAAGGGTTAGGGGTCAGGGTTGATAGCGATAAGGGCTTATACATTCCCAAACTAGCATGGAAGGTGAGCAGAGGGCATGTAAATTGCGCACCTCAGCAGTACAAGGAAAACCCGCGCAGCTCCCAGCGAGTCTTGGGGGAGTGCAAGATGTTTGCTTTCGCCAACATGTCTGCTAAAGGCCCATGTGAGTAGTATTTTATTCGGGAATACTATGGTACCCATTATAGAGTAAGATTATATCCTCCTTTTGGTTATAGTCTTTCATATATGGAATATGATCTTACTGGATTCAACCACCAAAACACGCCACTCATGTTAGGATTTAGTACTTCTAAGCTGGGACTCCAACCTGACCCGTGATGCCTGCAATGCCTTGTGCTACTTGTTATTGCCCGTCGCATGCAACGTCGAGCTCGACTTCAGATACGTAAGCCCTAAGCCCTAAGCCCTTATCCCTACACCCTAAGCCCTTAACCCTAAGCCCCAAACCCGAAATCCTAAGTTAAGCGAATTTAGATTCCTTAACAGCAACGCAGGAATGAGTGGGTTGCTTACGATGGTGTAGGGGTGTGTATTTGACGGGTTGGGAAAGGAAATTCCATTTAACACGTTGAATGCATACAATCCGTGCGCTTCTTTGTGGACGAACAACAATCATCTTATGGAGCTGCCTCTCGACGTTGATTCCCACCTATTGCTGAAGAGGGAGACTTCGGAACATTACTCGCTCAATGTGTTCTGTCTCTCTTTACGTTCCCAATCCCTCGCCTGGTACCTCCATCTAGGGCTGCTCTGATCTTGTTGCCTTGGTATGAAGGAAGGTCAGCGCCGCTATTACCACAAGTTGATTGAGGGTGGACGTGGGCTTTGACCGGCGGAGTGGTAGAGTTCATAAATTTCTCCCCATTCATGTTCACAAAATGTAGCTCATGCAGTGGGTTGGGCAATTCCAAAGATGAGGGCCTCTAACATACGACAATCCTTGTTGTGGGGTCCCAGCCAGAAAGCATCGCCTAAATGTTGGAAACCTTATTTTGCGAAGTAGTGCGGAGAAACATCCGCAAGCATAAGCCCACATGCCTAAACATGCCCTCCAGGCTAGTTCCTTTTTCCTCTTCGCGGTAAGGGGGCTCTACTACTCTTGTTCAGAAGGTTTGTTGAAAGACAACCCAGCAATGAAAGGCTCAGTGAGGGCCTGGTATCCAGTCACATGACGGTGCCCAAAGCGTCAAAAGTTCAAACGTGTAACCTCGCTCAAACAAACATGGAACAACCTACAGATCGTGGTCTTTGAACGGCCCTTTTGGAGGCTTCCATGTTAGTTTAAAGGAGAGATCTCCAAGGTCCAGGCCCTAACCTAACCTACACCCTAAAACCCTTGCCCTATGCTCAACCCTCCTTTCAGTTTTTCAGACCAATTAGAACAGCATATTTCTTGGCCTTATAATTGGGTCCCGAGAATAGGTTAGAACTGGGTTATAATCACCTGAACCCTGTATTATACCCCTCTATAAACCCCATATAAATCCTATTCACTTGTGTTAGGATCACACCTAACCTCCAAGGAACCATGAACCCTAATCCCTAAACCTTAAACCCTAGGTCCTAAGTCCTGAATCCTAAACCCTAAGCCTCTAAACCCTAAGCCCTAAACCCTATAATCCCTAACCCCTAAATCCTGAGTCCTACATCCTAAGCCCCAAACCCTAAGCCCTAAACCCTATAATCCCTAAAACCTAAATCCTGAGTCCTACATCCTAAGCCCAAAGCCCCTAGGAACCTGGAGCTACGAGGGCCACAGCACCTGCCATCGCTGCAGCCCGGGCCGCTACAACAGCGCTCGTGGTGCGTCATCGGTGGCCTTGCCTAAGGGTCTTTAGGGTTTATCTTTTAGGGTTTTAGGGGGTTAGGGGTTTAGGATACAGGATTTTGGGTATTCTTGTTGTTTGGTGAGTGCATATAAGGTTCCTTTGGAATAAGAGTCTAGGGTTTAGGGCTTAGCGTTTATCCTTAGGAATAAGAGTCTAGGGTTTAGGGCTTAGCGTTTAGGGCCTGTGTCAATGTCTATGGCTTAGGGTTTGTGATTTTGGCTGTAGGGTTGTTCGGGAATAGGGTTCAGGGTTTAGGGACGAGATCCTGTGGCCCCCGATATAGAGTAAGATTTAATTCGGGTCCTGTTCCTGAGCCCCAATATACATGATTGCTACTTAGGTGAGCCATGAGCTATATAGTCTAAGCTCCTAGCATCCACCTTAATAAGCCCTATAATACTGTCCTATTGGCAGATTACCGAAATGGGGGGGACCCAATGTAGATCCTCAAATACTATAAGTCCTTCTGATGAGGACACCCAAAACGGTACCCCTAATTTCGGGAAATCCCCATATAAGCCCTCTTTAAGCAGTTTGCTTCTAGGATTGATATTTTAACTGGGGATCCTACAGCTCCTAACCCAGAGAGTCCAAGTACACAATGATTGGGCACTTGGGTTTTGGGTAATAGGGATTCTAGTAGAGATTTTGGGTAAGTATGACTATTAGGTACTTGGACCCGTATGTTAGACTCTGTTCCATGTTGGAGAGTGATTCCCACTGTTCCCCATTTGGCTACTTGAAGGCCCAGGTGTATATATATATATACATGCTCATAAATATATATATATACATACATATTCCATACAAGTATGTAAACCTCTTTGGTTTGCCTTGCTCAGGGCTAATGCGTTTCGGGGTTGGGGGATTAAGATCTATGGAAGTGTTTAGGTATTTAGGACTGAGGGTCAGGGGTTTAGAGTTAAGGCTTCGCACTTGAATTAGACTTCAGTGACGGCATGTCATCATGTCCTCTGACTCCGCCAGAAGCCATTTTAACCAACGTTCCCGTCTTGATGTCTACAAATTTAACCGTTGCTCAGTTATAAGGTGGTGGTAGTAGCGGTGGCGGCTGCAACGGTTCTACCACTTATTTCGCTAAATCGCACTGGATCCTTAGAAAGTAGTACCCCGACTTGACACTGTCAACAGTTAAAGAGGTGTTGTTTGTCATAGCCGCGCTGCCAGAAAGAGCTGGTATAGTATCTTTGTACTGAAGATCCCCCTCTGGACTGGTCCATAGAGACATATGCCAGTGTTGTCAATGATGAAAAGTGCAATCTCGAGTCTTGCTGTCGCTCCGCTGTAATGCTGAATCGGAAGGTGGCAGGGTCCGATCCCCCAGGCGCACCTAGCCTTGTCAACTGCTGCCACTATGCCAGGCTAACTTCAGGTGCCGCTGTTTGTTCTTGTTGCATATTGATGAAGTCTCCGTTGCACTTCTGAGGACCTTTGTGTGCAATCTGCCGATACTCCCGTCCGATTTCTAGGAGCCATTCAGATAACAGCGTTTGGGATGTGAAGCCCAAGCATTTTGGTACCTGTTCCCATGGGTTAAAAGCCCGAAGCCCCCAACACTGACATGCGTAACCTTTAAACCCTTTAAGACCCCTACAGGCCTTCAGTGGCATTCAAGGAGGTGGTACATGCTTTCTGCGGTTGCAGTGTCCTGCTTCCAGAAGAGAATTCTTTCAAGTGCTTCAATCACCATAAAAGCAGATACGTTCAGAGCCCTTAGCGATAAGCCCATCCCAGACCCATATAGAAGAGCACTTGAAGATAACCTGATCATTAAACCCTGAGCCCTAAACACTAAAGCTGAATCCCAAAACCCCATCCTTAAACAAGGTAACACGGCCTTGAATGACCCCTAGTAATTTCCACATCAGGAAAGAGCATCTTACAGAGATTTGATAGTGAAATCGCGTTTTCGTGTGGGCTTCGGGTACATGAGTGGGAGAGGCCTACATTTCGCAATGGCCAAAAACCCTAGAAGGGTCTCCACTTTTCAGCGGTCTGATGCACGAAATGCTGCGCTGGCTAGGACAAAACGGACACGGCAGGCCGTAACGT
>CAJNIZ010045952.1:20931-33436 GCA_905231905.1 Symbiodinium pilosum
TTTTCGGAACCCCCCCCCCCCCCATATCTCTTAGGTGAGGAATATGGTTTCGGGGATAGGGCTTAGGGTTTGCTGTTTGGGTTCAGGGTTGAAAGTTTTCAGTTTAAGGTGTAGGGTTTATGGTTTAAGGTTTTTGGCTAGGACTCAGAATATGCCGCGAATCAGACACAGGATGCTCGTGCCATGCAGGGTAGTTTCCTGACTTAAGTCTTTTGCGATGTCGGGGAGGGTTTAGGGGTATAGGGCTCATGAACCTTGGTGCTCAGGGTGTACGGGTTTGTTTCGCGGTTTGGGGTTGAGGCGTTCTGGATCAGAGTTCGGATTTCGGCTACAGGGTATAGGTTTTGAGGTTTGGGCATGTACTCCTTCTTTCTGCTTCGGAACCTGTACATATACGTGCATGGTATATTAACTGGATCAGAACCATGGTTTGAGTCACCCACGAATTCAGGGACCCTAAGCCGTTCTCAAAACACTCTGAAGCCTAAACCCTGAGGAGTAGGACTCGTATGTGGAAGTTTCCCCGAGGGTTGCCTGAGAGAATCCTCAACACGGACGGACTCCCATTGTTTCGTTACAATCCTTATTTGTTCCTGTATTTTCTGGTGCACCCCTCTTTCGAGAGTCATTCACTATGTTACCTTAAACCCTAAACCTTAACCGCCCGTCCTCAACCCAAATCTGTAAGGAGTGCTGAGACTGGACTTGGCAGTATTCTCGACTGCTCTCGCTGCGCTCCTGGTACATGGAGCAACTGGGCCTGGCACGCAGGGTCCTGGACGAAGAAAAATAGGGGGTCACTGTCGCAGATTCGGGGGTTAGATGAATAATCTCAAGCTTCTGGGCTCCTTCTGTGGAGGAAGCCCCTGGAACTCAGATGCCAGCTTGAAGATCACACTCAAAGAAATGCGTGTTTTGAAGCATCAAAGTAGAGGCAGGAACCTATCGCAGGGCCTAATAACCAAAGAGATTGGCACCTGGGGTTGGTATGAGCAAGTGTACCCCAAGCATCTTCTGGTCTGCGTTGTGTTTCATTCTAATAAGTACAGTTGGGGTTTCACTCTACACTGAGCTGTGCCACCATGGTGCTTCGTCACAAGTACGGGCGTTTCGCAAAACCACGGGAGAGAGAGACAGAGAGAGAGAGACAGAGGCTGGCCTAGAGAAAGTGACATGTCACTACCAACCTCCTGATTGCGGGATGGCTATAGCACCAGCTCCAGAGCAAGTATGCCATGTGCCATAACACCACGCCCAACGGAACGCGACACAAGGTTCACGCTACTTACTCCTAAAAGGTGCAGCCAGAAACCGTTTCCTCCCCATATACACTCAAGCAGCTCGTCCGCCAAAGAAACCACCCAATCCCCCCCCCCCCCTCAAAGCCCAAACCCTAAAACCTCACAAGCATCTAAACCGCGAATCCTGTACCTGGGATTCTGCTATTTGGAATTCTAGTAGTAATTTGTGAATATGCTTAATCCGTACGTGGACTCTTAGCGAAATTGTAAGCGTGGCCTGCTCCCTATACCCTAGCTAAAGAAACCTTGGACCCTTAAGAAAGGCAAAGAGATCAAACTCTTAGGTACCAAATCATTAAACAAATTTAGGTATACATAGGTTACTCTAAGTCGACCCTGACCCCTAGGCAATACTTCGCGCGGGGCTTCAGAAGAGGCCTGCGCTCAATGTCCGGCCGGGAAGTTTGGAGCAGCGCTGGGATCTACGTCCGTAGAGGAGCTAAGCTTTCGAGGTCTTGGCGTTTGGATTTGCATACTGCTACGGCTATTGGGGTACTACAAGGTTCCTGAAAATAACCATTAATTTCTGTTACCAACAATCCTAATATTTAGCTGCAATTATAATTTCTACTGGGGTATTTAGGGTTTACAGTTCGGCCAAAGGTTTAGGGTTTTCAGGAGTTGGTTTTGGTTTGCGTGCTGCTCTGGTCTACTGTTGGCTATTACCTGAACCCCAAAAGTATGTAGAATAATGGCGTTTTGGGCTATATTTCAGGGTCTAGGGCTATGATTTCACCTACTGTTGGGGTCCAGGTAGGGTTCAAGGCTTGGGGTTTACAAAAGAAGGGCTGACCCCGTGAGGATGCCTTAAGTGATGTGGGGATTGTAAATATCCCAGTCGCCTTAATGGGTCAGAAACCACAGCTGACTATCATATCTATGATTTTTTAGTACGGTCCTAACTTTTCCAGCTGGGGAAATTTTTATCTTATATGTGAATGGCGAGCTTTGAGTTCGTTATGTTGGATCCTGACTAGTGCCCCCCTTCCCCCCAAACAAACAGGGGACCCTCCATGATGCGCAACCACCCAACAAGAATTCAGGGGTCCGGGGGATGAAGGAATGTCTATTAGGATTCAAAAGGGAGAGGGTGGATTCGTTAACCATTTTTTTCAATCTGATTGCCTGGCCTGATCGAACAGGCGGTTTGATGAGAAACCTAAGGGTTCTGCGGGATCAGGTTCTAGACTGCAAAGCCTCCGGAGCTTGAGGCAATAGAGCGTGGCCTTTGGCTTTCAAAGCCAGTAGCTGTCGGGCTTCATGACAGGCCTTCCTGAGAATTTGCGGACACACAACAACTTTATTTTGTGCGCCGCAAATCAAGTATGGGGTACTGAATACTTGCAAAAAGCTTGTCATTTTGGACATTGGGAACTCCACGTTACTCGGGATGCAACATAAACCCGCGAGGTGCACTGCAATGTCGCTTTCAGCAGGACTCTTTCGTATTGGTTTCAGAACACCCTGAGACCTGCAATCATAAACCCCACATGGTAGAAGAGAGGTATTAGAGTCCCCAGTAGAGATGTTCTTGTCTGGGTCATGCTGCAATCTGTAATTCTCCTGTTGTTTCACCCTACATCCATCAGACCTAAGCCCCATCCCTAAACTCCAAAGACTAAGCCAGAAGCAACACTAGCTCTGTTGCCAAACAAGCACTACGCACGCATCTACACCAGGAGTGCATTGCGTGCTCCCCGGGACGATTCAGTGAGACGCCGGGTGCAGCTTACCACACCAGCTGCGAGGACGACTCATTGGATTTGCCGTTCACGTTTCTGTAGGATTCCGTACCCCATTATAATATAGTAGCTTCCATTTCTTGTCCATTATCCCTATTTATCCCCTATATACCCCATAATCCCTATGGAGACCCTATGTTAGGCTTCAGGGTTCGCAGTTTAGGGTTCTGGGGTGGGGTTTAGCGTTTGTGTCTGCTGCACCTCGACCACTTGAGATTCAAAAGCAAACGGGCAAGTGACGAACAAGGAGGACAACTGTAGTATGAACCCCCAAACGCTTCCAAGAACCCCACCTCTTAAGGCCCTCACTAAGCATTCCCAGGTCCCTAAGCGGCTAAATCCGCCACAATCCTGAACATCAGCCTCCTAAATCCGGAAAAAAAAAAAGTGAAACCCTGAAACCACTTTGCCCTAAACCCCTCAAATCCCTACACCTCATAACCTCCCCAATTCCTCGAACTCCTAACCCACCCACCTTCTTTTGCAGGCCTGCCCGGCTGGACGCTACAGTCCCAACCTGGGTGCGGGGAGTGCATCCTCCTGTGTGGCTTGCCCGGCCGGAAGCCGGAACTACATTAGAGTTTAGGGTTTAAGGTTAGGGGCTAAGGGATTGAAGACGTTTTTGGGTTTGGGGGCACAGGGCTCAAGTTCCAGGATCTCAGGGCTTAGGCTTCAGGATTTTGGATTGAGAGTCCAATTTTGAAGGCTGGGGATTTTTAAGATAGTTTGGGGTTTAAGCCTCAAGCTTGAAGGCTTGGAGGTGCCTTATAGGGGCGACATAAACGGCGTTCCACAACAATGGACAACTTTCCCCACAATTCGGCCGCGTTGGGTTACGGTACCCCATTACTTTGCACAAGTAGACATCTTGGGGCTCCGGGGTACGGTACATGGAGGGGAAGGATAAGTTTCTTTAGTGGGATCATATTGTTGACGGAGGAAATCTTGCACCACCTTAGGGGCCCCAAATTACTGTAATTCCTAGGACTTTAGGGACTTTAGGTGGTGTAAGATTTCCTCCATCAACAGTACCCGAATGGTTCAAGTTCCAAATAGTCATATACTTGCCCAAAACCTATACTATACGGTAATGAACTTCTAGCCAAATCCTACGTTCCCAAGTATGGTGTGCCCTTGGACCCTTTGCATTTGGTTTGAATTTCCGTCTGACCTGCACACAAACTTTCCCTAAGGGTCCAGGTATTCAATAATCATATACTCACAAACAAACTTGCACTATAATTTCATGTAATTTCTATTTCTATATTACCTTGGTCTCAACTACCTAACTATTGGGTACTTGGACCTTGTAGGTTTGGGGCCCAGCTATCTAAGTTTGATGCTATGGATCTACCATGGCGGCCAGTTGTCTACGTGTGATGATATGGATTTTCATTTCCTAGTCTTCAAGTGAGTATGTTGCCTATAGAATTTTAACACCTACTTTTCAGGTACCTGGGCCATAACCCCAAACCCTAAATCGCTAAACTCCTCAACCCTCAACCCTGAAGCCCTAAACTCGCCTGGAGCCCCCAACTTTAAACTTTAAACCCTAAAGCCCGGAAGCCCAAGAGGCCTGAGCCAGGGGGGAGTCCTTCGCTTAGGGTTTAGGGTTTATCTATGAGGAATGTGTTGAAAAGCTCCTAAGTGAGCCCAGGAAAATGGAATCCAGCAGGCGGAGCGTTCACGGAGGCATCGGCTGTGGATGCACGGGGTCATTCTGGAACGTAGCTTGCGGATTTGTGTTAGGCTTAATTTCATGCGGAGTCATGAGCCGGTACACGGCATAGCATGCATGGCCCAGGATTTTGCGCGTGGAATGTAGGGTTTAAAGTTGGGTTAGCGGTTTAGCGTTTCAGGGGTTAGTGTATCTATGTGGGCTCAGTTTTAGAGTTTGGTAGGTAACTTTAGGCACTAAGATTGTCCCATCACCTTGCTTGCCATGTTGGGGTCAAACATGGTGTTAGGTGGACTCCCCACCCAGTAATAGTGACTTTAAGGGATAGTAGTGACTATATCAGGGTCCTCTTGTATTCATATTATACCACTATTACAGGGTGGGGGGGGTCCTCCCAAAACATGGTCATTGCCTATTTCTGGTATTAGGGGCATGTCTTGGTTAGGTACAGCCCATGAAGCCCGAAGGCTCATCCCGGACCCCAACCCCACGCCTTAATCCTAAGGGTCCAAGTACACAACCCAGAGGGTCCATGTACCCAATAATTAGGTACTTGGGTTTCGGGTAATAGTAATTGTAGTATGGGTTTTGGGTAAGTATATGATTATTGGGTACTTGGACCCTTAGGGCAATAATCCTATACTTCCTCAGAATCTGTACCACAGACACGGAGCCTCATTTACCTGTTAATCCCATGACCCCTCCCTGAACCCTTAATACCCATTATATACCCATTATATAAAGCCTTACCCATTATCTACCCATTTTATAAATAAAGCCTTACCCGTTATATAACCATGATTTAAAGGCTCCCTTTTGATCTGTCCGAGGCGAACTGCATTCCCTGCACGCAGGGCCATTGGAGCAGCGTGGCTGGGGCTACAGCTCAGGATGTGTGCGTTGCTTGGCAGCGGTTACCTTCCCCCAAACTAACATACCAGAACCCTAACAGTATGTAGAACAGTGGCTTTTTCGGCTATACTTAAGGGTTTTGGGCTATCATGTTACCTATTTTTGAGGTCCATGCAGAATCTGAAAAGATTCCTTCTTACACTGCTATTCTTTAAGTGGAGGTTGTATGGGGTGACATGATGGGGTTTAGGGGTTTGAGGTTGATTTGCGGCCTGAAGCGTTCAGGCTTGCTGAGTTTCAAGCCTTCAGGTTTCCATTTTCTGTTAGGGCCACAGCACACCACGCAGAAAGCCCTATACCCTAAACCCTAAACTTTATACTTTAAACCCTATACCCTAAACCCTAAACCCATATATATATATACACACACACACGCAAGATACACAAGCAAGTAGGGGCTTCTGTTCTAGGTATTCTTGCGAAGGTAGGTGCAAGTATTCTCGAAGTAGGCACCTAGGATGTCGGCTGCCTTAATCCCCAGAGTCTGCATCAGCAAGGCTTAGAACCAAGCACCAAACCCTGAGCACCTAACTTAGAATCCCAAGCCCGGCACCCAAGCACCAAATCGCTCAACCCCAAACCATAAGCACATGACAAAAAGTGCACTCAACCTTAAACCCTGAACGCGTAACCATAAGCAAAGGAAAAGTGCACCCCTGGTCGGTTTAGTGGCCTGCTTGGTGCTTCCTCGGCCGCGGCCTGCACAGCACTTGGGCCGTGTTAGGCCTGCGCCTATATGGGCTATAGTCTAAACTCCTCACAGGGGTCATATCAGGGTAATATAGGAGACTATTATAGAGGGTATTAAGGGAGATACTCGGAGTTTAGACTATGGCTCATATGATGCCAAGAGTGTTTCACGCTTACAATGGAAGGATATTGTTAAGTAGTCAGACTCTTACAGTATGGAGATTCGGTTTTAGGAGTGCAGGGTCTTGGATTTTGGACTCAGGGTCCAGAGCTTAGGGTCCAAAAGCTTGTTGGCTTGAGTGGCTTCAGGGGCACTTCTGGAAGTGTAAGGTGTTCATGGTTATGTTGAGGGGCTGCTCACAAGTAGAATATGGTTCGGGGAGCAGGAAAAGCATTTGAGTGTTGGCGCCTTTGCTTGGAAAACGAATTTGCAGGACCGTCTTGTGCTTAAAGTATGCAAGTAGTGAAGAAGACGTTAACATGGCCTAATGGCCTATAACAGCATAGCAACTCCCCACCATACACCCAAGTCGTCTCGTAACGGTCACCCCACTTCTGAGTTGGGTTATGAGGTCAGATAAGCAGTTACCAAGTCCCAAGGACCTTCAAGTAGCCAAACCCTGAACCTCAAGCCCTAAACTTTGAACCCGAAACCAACCCTAAGGGTCCAAGTACCTAATAATCATATGCTTACCCAAAACCTACACTATAAGTACTATTACTCAAAACCCAAGTACGCAATTATTGGGTTCTTGGACCCCTGTGGGCAAAATCCTGAGCCTTGAGCCCGAAACTGAGATCTGTCCCGCGGGAACTTATCAGCCGATCGAGGCGAGTTCCAAAGCTACCGGATTTGGGGTTTGGGGTTCACAGTTCGGATTTCGGGTTGACAAGGCTTTGGGATGTAGAGTTTAGGGTTCAGGATTAAGGGTTTAGGGTTTATGCTTGTGGGGCTACTACAACTAGAATAGCAGGGAATGAATGGGAAAGAACACGGAGTATTACATGAAACCTGGACCTCAATAGGTGTGGGTACGAAGAGTGTAGTAATCATGGGGATCTACGCACTTGGAATAGGTTTTGGCGTATGTTGCACGATGCTCATGTAAGGCTCATGGCAGAATAACCGGGGTAGGTATTCAACATTGGACCTGTACAGGCAGTAGTTTATGTGGGCTTCTAAAGAGAAGTTTATCGCACAAGCAATTACAATCCGCAAGGGCGCGCTACATCGGAGAGTCCGGGTAGGCATTTGAGGTTTCGGCTTGAGATTCAGGACGTACATGAAACCCTGAGCCTACACCCTAAATTCCTAACCCATAAACCCTAAACCCTAATCCCTAAAGCCTAAACCCCACACGGAGTGTCAGCTCATGATGAGGCGTTAAAGTGGTCAGGGCATGTGTTCGGGCTTTAAGGGCTTGGGGTTTAGGGTTCAGGTTTTAGGGTTTGGGGTTTAGGGTGTAGGGTTCAGGGTTTAGGGAAGGCTTAGTATTCCCTTCCGGAAGTATGTCCAATTTGACTCTTGTGGAAGATGTTTTGTTTGGACAGGGAGGTGGCTTGCAACCGGCAGCAACAAATCGTAATAAGACCTTGATTCTGGGCAGAATACTCCTGAAAATCTGGCGGAGTTGTGCAGAGCACACCCCAGTCCCAGTTACCCTTGCCATGGGGTGTTGTTCCCTGGCCCCTGCCTACACTCAAATGACCTGGAGACAAGGAATCGACTTCTTTAGGTAGCTGGACTAAGCTCGAAGCCCTAAGCACCTAAGTAAGCCCTGGGCCCCAACCCTGAAACCTAAAGCCTGGTTCTCAGGGTAATGATGGGTCAGCTGACTCATATCCTTCCAAAAATCATGGGGGCCCTTTTTTGGGAGCCCCTTCGATAAGGAACATGGTCTATTGTTTAGGTTTAGTGTTTAGCGTTTACTGGGGGTGCAGAACTGGAGACTCCTGTTGACTCCCACATGTGGTCTTGCATGGCGTTTTGAACAAACGCAATCTAACGCGTACCTTCCCATACCCTTTAAAAACCATTTGGCGGTTTCCAAATTGAGGGCCCCGTCGTATACAATAAACCCCAAACCCTAAGCCCTAAACCCTAGACCTTTTTTTTGGGGGGGGGAAATTCCCATGAGACTCCCATTTCAACCTTTAACTTTGTGGATGCTGTTGCAGGTTTTGTCAAAAGGGTTCAAGTACTCCATAATTATGCAGCCCCCGTACGATTTCTAGGGCTAAAATCTCCAAGCACCCGAATCCCTCAACCCCAGGCCCTTAATGGGGCTTCTGACGGTTCCATTGCCCGATTTGCAGAGCAATGGGAGAGTGACTTTAGGTACAGGCGGTTTTGGATTGGGGGCATGCTGGGGATGTGCTCCAAACCCTCAACCTGAAGACACGAAACCCTATATAGAGTAACCGTAGACCCTCCCCAAAAGGTAGAGAGACTTGAATATTAGGTACACAGCCCCCCTTTCCCTAGGTATATAGCCGTATCTAGTTAGGGCTTATCCTGAGCCCTGAACCTGAATACACTAAAGCCTAAGGTTCATCACAAGCTTTGAGCTGACCTGAAGTAATCACCTCCCCCGATAGTGATAGATATTCACTCCAATCTAGAATCTATGATAGTGCTATGTTATGTTATGGGTACCTATTTTTGGGTGGGCGAGCTGGGTTGTTGTTCCGGGGGGGGGTGTTTGACATTGACTCCAAACAGGGAGAAAGAGGACGGCTGGGCACTCATTTTTCAGGGTTTAGGCTTTACAGGATCAATGACAGTGAAACCACAGCCCTCCAGGAATCACCCAAGCCCTGCTTGCAGGGTTACAACCTCAGTGATAATTAGGTAGTCAGTGAATCCAAAGAACCTCGAAGCAAGCCGTTTAAACCGCAATTCTAAAACACAATCCATGAAGCCCAAACCCTACACCTCAACCCTATTCCTGAGCCTTGCTTTGTATACCCTGAAACCTGTTCCCCGAACCCTAAGCGCGAGAGAGAACTTCGACGTAGCCTCGGAGGCCGCGGGCAATGAGACCCTGTGCATCCCATGCGCAGTTGGCAACTTCAGTGCAGCCGAAGGTCGAACTGAGTTTTGGTGCAACACTGGTGGGAGGGCTCAGGGCTTGAGGTTTAGTATTAGTTTTGAGGCCCTTCAAAGGGGTTAGCAGGGATGTATGGTGTTTGGGTTGGATACCTAGATACTCGCCAACAACGGAAACTGAAAGGAAGATGGAGTTCACAATCCAGAGACCACCAACTATAGACACCATGGAGTCCATAGAGTTTGATAACAACTCCATGGACTACCCAAAGTCACTTTTGATATCCAGCGCGCGCTTACATGAGACTTTCAATAGGTCCCCAGATAGGAGGGACTCTCTAAGAATTCATGGCCAACCCCAAACCCTAAACTGTTTCCAATCACGACTGGTCCTCCAAGGATCTGTGACCTCGGGGAGCCCCGAATCAACCCTATAGGCTTCAAGTTTAGAGTTTGGGATCCAGGTACCGAAATAGTAGGTTCCTAGTTTGTGGCTAATTGTAGTTTTTCTTTGTAGGCGATAGGGAATACGTATCTAGGCTTCTGGGGCTTCCAGCCACCCATTGATTCCATTGATAGGCACTCAGAGCATAACTGGGAGAACGAATCATGTCGCGTCCTGCCAACATGGGTGATTCCCTGTCGCACAAGCCAAAAATGGAAATACGAGCAGGGAGTGTTTCTGTGACAGAGTCACTGGAACAGGTACGTTGTTTTGGCTAAGCCTCGCATTCCTCCGCTGGGCTTACTCCTACTTCCGATACCCCTAACTGGACCGAAAGGGCTTATCCCGATTATAAGTAGGGGTTCAGGGCCGGTTACAGTTTTGTGAAGTCTTAGGGACCTTCAAGTCGGGCACCCCGAAGTACCCTTAGATGAAAGACAGTCAGCTGGCAAGGAATGCGATTATTGCCCACTCGGACACTTGGCTTCTTCAGATTTAGAGCCCTAAACCCTAAATCCTAAAGCTTAAACCCAGATATATGCTAAACCCTGAACCCTATAAGACTATATTCGAAACCCTTCCTAAACCCTATACATTCTATATCCTAAACTCTAAACACTAAACCCTAAATCCGAAACCCTAAGTTTACCCAGGTCTCGAGTTGGCTTCTTTTTGAGTAAGAGGGCTTAGGTAACCCCAACCCTATATACCCCCATGTACCCTTAATTTTGGGAACTAACTTTGGGTATCTTTTCAGAGCCCCTGAGTCTTCCCAACAATTAGGGGTACCGTTTTGGGGGTCCCCATAATAAGGATTATATTATAGTACATTAGGGTCTATATTGGGGACCCCTCATTTTGGGAAACTTTCCTATTTACAGTCTCAGAACACATGCTGTCACCTGCGTTGGGCCTGGGTAGGTTTCATATATGTACTTTGGGGCCAAAGTCTATCGTGCTTGTGCACTCGGACCCTCAAGGGAAGAAGCCTGCCGAGAGCCTGCGATTTACATACCTTCTTCGAGCTGTTGTAGTATTTAGAGCCAGGAAATAGGGATACCAACCAGGGGAACTTTGTAGGGGTCATACTGAGACCCTCCAACAGGGGCACGTAAGCTTGAGAGCGCTTCGAACAAAAGGATCCAAAGGCGATATCGAGCCAATCTTTCATTTTGTAGACCAGCAAACGCGAAAGGAACCTACGGAGACTTCTTCGGGGCAACTGCTTGCACCAATTGCCCTGCGAATACCACGACGCAGGCTGTTGGCGCCACTGAGCCAAGTTTTGGTTTGGGGTTTAGGGTCCCATTGTTGGACGGTTTAGGGTTTAGGGCTTTTTGTTGATGCTGCCGTTTCCACCGTAGAGGGTGTCGAGATTGCGAACGTATGTGTTGCGGACATTTCTGTTGTGGGTTTTGAGCCGAGTTCTTGGCTCTTCAGGATGGCAACTCCAAGGTATCGCTGCCTATCTCCTCCCAGGCAAAACCCAAAGATCACTGAGGGTTTAGGGTTTAGGGAAGGCTTAGTATGGCCTCAAGATGGGTCATCAGGCGAGATTATAGCTTCTTAGGGGTCATGAAACACTGACTCATCCCTAATAATTGGTGCTGTAGATCCTTAGGCTTCAAACCTTCAAGCTCTCACAGAGGTGAGGAATCTTGTGCGGTCAGGCTAGCCTCCCGTGTGACATCCGACTGTATAGGCATATATACATATACATAATAGGTATATCCAGGTATAAACACATATATATATATATAGATACATAGATATTACATGGAAGCTTTGCTGGAGTTAAATCGACATTCCTTTCTTGGAGGTTCTTATAGCCGGGCATAACTCTATGTGCAATTCGCTTTGGGCTGAGTGGCCGTCAACAATAAGCAGTCTTACAAGGCCAATGGCGTGTAATTACTAAGTCTCATGAACCTCCAAGTATGCATGTGTCATAAGCAGGTATGCAGGGTTCTAGGAAGGTCCCATGCGCTGCGGGGCCCAAGCAGGCAGGTTTAGCACACCGCATGATTGGTGTTGCTTAGCAGAGAATGAGGACATGCATTCGGCCAACAGTCAGCAAATAATAATTTCTCCCTAAGGGTCCAAGTACATAATAATCATATGCTTACCCAAAACCTATAATTGTAATTGCCCAAAACCCAAGTACCCAATTATTATTGGGTACTTGGACACTCTGGGTCTAATAGCAGCCCCCGGAACCTGTTTCCGAAATCCTTACCAATCATCCAGGGGAGTAAGGGGGATACCCCACACTTTGTTCTCGTTGCGCTGTAGCTAGGAAAATGCGTCAACTTGCGGCATCCGCTACGTGCTGCCTAGTGATCCTGTATAGTCCTTTTATGCAGCTACCTATTGAGTGAAATAATGCTGTGTACGTCTCAGCAATCCTTAGAACTATCCATTTCAGCACGCCATAGGTCCTGTCTAGGACGTGCTGACCCTAAACCCTAGGCCCTGAAAGGATCGCAAAAAAAAAGGCCATCCCCAATCACACCCTGAACCCTAGATTTACGAAAAGCAGCCCGAAAAGAACCTAACTACTAAGCCCTAAACCCTAAACCCCTATAGTTGTCCTTGAGTAGATAGAATATGGCTTTGGGTATCTTGTAATGAGATCCCCGTATACCCCATATTCTATCTACTTAAGGGGGACTATAAGCCCCTAAACCC
>CAJNIZ010045953.1:0-16268 GCA_905231905.1 Symbiodinium pilosum
CAGGGGCCTCAGGGGCCTCCAGGGCCTTCCAGGGTCTCTAGGGGCCTTCAGGGGCCTCCAGCGGCCTCCAAAACCCTCCAGGGGCCTCCAGGGGTTTCAGGGGCCTCCCAAAAACCTACGCACCTTTGTTTTGAACGAAAAATGCGCCGCGCCGCGTACTGCCAAAGCCTCGAACCTTGGGTGAGGCGAAATTTCATGCGGGATGGTCAGGCTGGACTAGGCCACCCACCATGGCGGGCGTGTGCGGCATGTTTGCAAACAAAAATAGAGGGGTTTTTAATCTGAACGCCCTGAGGCTGGATGCCTCGGCGAATTACGTGTAATTACCTGTATATTAATATGTACCCTTTATATATATACACACATGTGGGGTGCAGGGTTCAGGAATTAGGATTTCGCGAGATTAGGGGTCCTCTGGGGGGATATAAGGGTTCTTAGATACATGCTCATGTTGAGCTGTAGCGGCGCGTCCTGCGTTGGGCTATGTGTGGGGATTTCTGGTTTGATCAAATGACTCTACTGAGATTCAGAGCCTTAAGCCCTAAACCCATTGTACTTCCCAAAGAAATCTTGACATGGCAAGGTTTTAGTTCCGTGCGAGTGCTCTTAGGTCCGCCTTCAAATTAAGGAGAAGGGGTAGTGCTGGTGGTAGTAGTAGCAGTAGTAGGAGTAGCAATGGTCAGAGGAGGAGTAGTAGTACTAGTAGTGGTCGTACCACTCTCACTACTCATACTTGAAGACGAGGTACCAGTTTTGGTCGTAGTAGGAGGCACCCAATCAAAAGGTACAAGGTGGGGTGCTGGCAGCCTAACGCCTCTCTCTAGCGCTAGAAAAGCTGCATGAAACTGAGCCGGGAGTTTGTGAAGGCATGAATGGGTTTAGGGTTTAAGGGCTTGGGTTTTAGGCAACCTTGTATGATGGATCATATGAGCTCTAGTCTCAATTCCTAGTATCCACCCAATAACGCCTAAAATGCTCCCCTGAAGAATCCTTCCTTTGACCCATTCGAGGAGTTTAGACCCTAAACCCTAAACCCTAGCTAGCACCCTTTCAGGACTTTAGACTTTAGATCGTATGGACCGCTCTCCTGTGATCCCTGAACCCCTGACCCCTCCAAGCCCATATATCCTGCAGGGTTTAGGGTCCTAAGCCCTGACGCCCCAAACCTTATAGTCCCCCTTAAGTAGATAGAATATGGCTCTGGGTATATTACAATAAGATCCCAATATAGTCCATATTCTATCTACTTAAGGGGGACTATAACCCTCTCCCTCATACGGTCCCAAAAGGTGCAGCCGAAACCCAAACCCCAATTAGAAATCATTGGAGGCCCACATGTAAAGACCATCTAGGCCCTAGTGGGGCCATTGTGATCTATCCCAGACCTGAAGCCGGGGAGTTGAATCCTAAACCCAAACCCTAAGCCATTAACCCTAAACCCTAAACCTAAACCATTAACCCTAAACCCTAGACCCTAAACCCTAACCCTAAACCCTTAACCCTAAACCTTGGGTACTGCTCCCCCTAGTAACAGTCTATATTCGGGGTCCTATTAAGGGCTATATGTAACCATATTATATTTCTTATCCAACTGTTACTGAGGGGACAGTACCCAACCTAAACCCTAAACCCTAAACCCTCTTTGAGGGGCCCTTATCAGCCCCTTTTGATGGCCAGTGAAGGCGGCGGAGTGGCGCGAGGCTGCAGCGGCGGCTTCAGCCATGGCGGCTGCCTCACGAACCAGGCCTCACGGCTATATTGTAATATACGTTAATTACCTATAATATATTTCACTTACCTATATTATGTTATAATTACCTATGATATATTATAGTATGCTAGAATATATACTATAATGTAATATATGATAGCCTCACGGTGTATATTGGGATAATGGAAAAGAAAATGGAAACTACTATCGTATATTGGTGTTATTTTGTAATAATGGCAAAGAAAATGGAAACTACTATCGTATATTGGGGCAAAAATTGTAATAATGGAAAAGAAAATGGAAACTACTATTTAGGGTTTTAGCTTTCTGGGTTTAGGGTATGTGTGTGGTTTAGGTCAGGGTGTAGAGTTTGCGTGCTAGGGTACGTGGTATAGGGTGGTTGGGGAGGGAGCGTGGGCGAGGGAGGTTCTTTTTAGGGATGCTGAGCAACTCTTCGAGATTTAGGGTTTGGAGGTTTCGGATTCGGGTGCTCAGGTTCGGGATTAGGCATGGGGAGTTGGGGGGTTTCGGACGGCGCAAAGTTCAAAGGACGATCTGGGGTAGCTCTTAGCCGGATGTTTATACGCTTCCTTGGTGCAAACACCAGTAATCTTTCTAGAAGCAGTATTGTCATCATGACTGATACGAGGATTTCCGGGTATGGTACTGTAACAGGGCTGAGGGTGTGGTGTACAAAGGGTGAAGGGGAAAAGGCATCAAATTTTCGGGTGACAGTGGGATGTGCCTTTGGGGTACATGTTTATGGTTGCTATGGCATGTTATGGGTACGCAGTTTTGTCTACTACAATCTAAACCCAGGTTTGTGATGACGCGTTTGTCATCATCGATTTATCGTTTTGGTTTCAGAGATCATCTGCCGCTGCTGCTGCTCCCACTCCCGCAGCCGCTCCCGCTCCTACTGCTACTACTGCTACTTCTACTACTGCTGCTGCGACTGCTGCTACTACCACTCCTGCTGCTGCTACTACTACTGCTACTACTTGTCGGTGTTCTTCTTGTTTTATGATTATGGTCAGTATGGCGATGGCGATGGTGGTGATGATGATGACGATGGTGATGACTACTTCTGTTAACATTGTTGATATTGCTCAATCTTCGTCGGCACTGCTAGCCATCATAGTCGCAATGACGCGTGGCTTGTATGAGAATTTACGGAAGTTTACAGGGGGTCTCCTAGAGCTTGGGAGTTGGGTGTAGGGATGAGCCTGCCAGGCCCTCTCCCAGGTGCCGTGAGTAAGGCACGGCTACTTGGTCGAAGCCCTCAGAACCTGAACCCTTCTGGCCCTGAAGTAAGGTTTAGGGTTTAGGGTCTTGAGCCGCTGGACCTTGTATCTCTCACCCCAAACAACCCAGAAAGCCCCAATATCCCTCAAGTAGGGAGTATACCTTAGATCATAGCAGGGGTCCCAGTATCATGTAGGGTATATTCCTTAATTAAGGGATATTGGGCTTTCAGGGAACATCAAGTTGCCTTTGCCCAGGCGGCCGCGATTCCAGGAGGTAGTCCTGCAGGCAGATTCGGGAGCAAGCTGTAGGATGACAAAAGTAGGGGTTCCCTTAGAGGGATTTATAGGGTTGCATGGGGGTTCATAAGCTTTTATGGGGGATCTGTGGGGATTATGCAGGGATACATCAGGTTTGGGTTTCCCAAAGTCAGGGGTACCATTTTGGGGGTCCCCATAATACGGGCTATAGTATGATGAGGCCTATATTGAGTTTCCCTGTTGATGGAAACTACCAAATTGTTGATTGGTTGTAGAGGAACTACAGGGCTTCAGTTGTTGTCAGGGACCTAATGTTCAGGCTTTTCTGTTAGGCCGGAATCAAAGGGTCTTTGTGTTGTTTTGTTGCATACCCATGTATGAGTCGAAAATATATGACATCCGTGTTGATGTTCTTTCTCGTCGAGCATAGCTGTATGATGCCAAATTCCAAGGATCCAGCGGTGTGAGATTCCGCCTTCTCCATGGCCAGTTGTTGTGAGGGCTCGGGGGCGTCTAATATGTATGATGTTGGCCTAGCTCATATGAAATTGCTGCCTGATCTACGACGCAGAGCTAGCTCTCAGGCCCACAGGCTCAGACCCTCCCCATTGCAGACTCCAGAACAATAATTCCATTTTAGCCATATAGTCTAAACTCCTTAAATGGGGTTATATAGTGGATAATATAGGGACTATTATCGGGCTTACTCAGGGGATACTAGGAGTTTAGACTATAGTTCCGTTTGCATTGTTCGACGGCGGGGCTCGGCTGGTTACTTCGGCCCAACGATTGTTGTATCCTGTATTAAGTATCATGCCTGGGGTCCACGAATTTAGCCCTGTTCTGACCCTTAACTTTTTTTTGCACTCATGTGCTTTCAGGCCTCATGTGCATTTTTAGTTACTAAACCGGCAAACGAATCCCTAAGAAAGTGCCCCTGAGATCCGGGCACAATCTCCACGTATCCATGGGTTTTCAGTGGCCTTCACTCTGAGAGACTGCCATGTCAGGTTTTTGTTACAACAACTCGTTGACCTTTTCAGGGGTTCTTCTGACTTCAAGGAGTACCCATACATGTACAGTATAACACATACGTATCATTACATGTTTATATATATGCTCATAGCTGGATCACATCGTGTACTACAGTCGAATGTAATACAGTGTAGTATAATATGATTGAGTATGGCATGGTCTCAATTAATTTTGAATGAAGCACATGGGGAGACTGGAGGTGGTGTCTTTTTTTCAATGTCAGACGGATTGCTGGAGGGGTGTTCCCCATTAGGTATGTCTACGATTGATACGTAGAATCCTGCATAGCCTAGGTGCTTTTGTAGCATGGGGATGAGGTTGGTGTAGTAGGTTCAGGGTTTCGGGCCAGGGTTTAGAGTTTAGTGTATTATGTCAAGATCCATACAGAATTTCATCCGTCAACAGCTTTCAACTGCATCAGCCGTTTTCCGAGGGATGACTTGTGGCAGGGTCCTACAGATGTTACACCCTGAGAGTCTCCACTCAAATCCCTGGCATGGCTTTCTTGGATGTCTTCGGACTTACAGACCCCACTAAGTAGATAGAATATGGCTTTGGGTATTTTATAACAAGATCCACATATACCTTAGGTGGACCCCCCACCCAGTAATAGTGAAATAGGGATTATATTAGGGTCCTCGTATATTCCTATTATACCACTATTACAGGGTGGGGGGGTCCTCCGAACATATACCCCATATTCTATCTACTTAAGGGGGTCTTTAGGATGGTCCTGGCACCCCAAACCTTGAGACCAATAAAGCAACGTGTATCTGTCCCTGTGCCTCCCTGTGACACCATGGGATCCAAAGACTGCATCTCATTATAGTATGGTATAGTACATTATAGTAGGTTATAGTAGATTATAGTATATTATAGTAGATTATAGTATACTATAGTAGATTATATAATGTTATGGCATATTAAGGTATATTATAGTAGATTATAGTATATTCTAGTAGATTACAGTACATTACAGTATGTTGTAGTATTTTATAGCATATTATGGCTTTGAAGCCCTAAACCCTAAGCCCTGAACCCCTCAAACCTACACCTCGGGCTTTTCGTTTTGCAGGAGCTAGCGTCTTGGGGCGAAGAGGTGGACCTGCAGACAGACGTCGTTGCGCGAAGCCCAGGGAGACAGGTGGTGTCAAAACTGCCGGCCCATTTTCGAAGATGATTCGGGCTGCATCATCTTGGGTACATAGGAGGCACTTAGTCTTCAGACGTACTGATGTGACTCCGTAGTGTGGGGTTTTAGGTGTGTGCCTTTTATCTCTTCTATCACAGCCTGTGGAGCTCGGAGCTTGAGCTCTTGGTTTCATGGTGGGGCAAGTGAGATAGGACTGAAGTCTTCTTGTCGTAATCCGCAGCCACCAATCAGAAACCGCAACCCCAAATCTCTACCCTAAACCATCCTAAGCCCAAAGCCTAAACTGTAAACCGGAAGCCGTAAGCCCTAAATCTTCAGCGCTGAACGCTAGACCGTAAAACCCTTCTATAGTCAGAGCTCTGCCGTGCTCCTTTGGGCCTCTGTGGGGCTAATTGTGCAGCCGGACAGGGTTTGGGGGCTTAAAGGTTTAGGGTTTAGGGTTGCTATAATTTCCGAATATTAGATCAAGATCCTTCACGTGAGTTTGAGCAGTGACCCAACTATTTTTTAGGGTTTTGTGGGTGATGCTGGCTGTTTCAGGAAGAAGGGGTCCGGTTTCCTATTGGGGTCTAGATAGGGGCCTTCTATTTTGGAAGCCTCATATACCCCGTGATATTAGAATGAAGCACTACATGGCAGTTTCCCAGAATAGGGGGGACCTCAAGACAGACCCCCCAAAAACTTAATTCTGCTTAACGGGACACCCAGACAGGTACCTTTGTCTTTGGGAAGCCCCAAAATGCTGTAAACCTCCCCAATTCTAAATAGAAAGGAACAGGATGAGAGCTCACGGCATGGCACATTAACCATGGAGATTTAGGGGTTAGTATTCAGGGTTTAGGTTGGATACAGCCCCTCCCAGTAACAGTTGGATAATAACTATACTAGGGTCGTGTATAGCCCTTAATAGGACCCCTAATATAGACTGTTACTGGGTGGGGGCAGTACCCAACGTTTAGGGTTTAAGGTTTACTGTCGAGGCGTTAGGATTTAAGGCTTAAGGCTTTGGACTAGGGTTGGATTCATCATAACGACTGGCCAAGGATTTCTCAAAAGGGTTGTTTGTATTCAAGTCTGTTGTACAAAAAAGGTTGTGTAAGGGGCCTAGACCCTCAACCGCAACCCTAAATCCTAAACCCTAAACCCTAACCCTGTCAATCTTGAACTTGATAACTAAACTCCAACCCTCCACCCTACGCCTTGAAGCCTGGGATACTGGTCCCCTTAAGTAGATAGAACATGGCTTTGGTTGTATTAGAATAATATCCCCAGATACCCCATATTCTATCTACTTAAGGGGGACTTTATGTGTTGAGCATGTAAGGGCATTAAGACTCTGAGGTGTTTGCCCCCTTTAACGAGCAGATCCCAGGTGGGGCCCGTCTGCGTCCCCTTCGCCTTGAGCTTTGTTGGCCTTGACGAATTCTTGAGGCGCGCGGGGCCTCTAGGGTTTAGGGTTTAAGGTTCCGGGTAATTGTAAAACGAAGGGTCGCCTGCCATTAGAGCATCTGCAGCAAGATGCCCGCAGGATTTAAAAGGGACCGGCAACCTCCACAAGAGTGATTGTAAGAACAGCTCCCATAACAAGGATACCCATGGAGGGGCCATAGACTTCGTACATGTAGGGTTTAGGGTTTAGGTGGTAGTTGGGACGTACGATTAGGAACGCATCCACTAAGCGCCTACACTGCCTAGCCTCAAGCCCCAGGCCACACCGCCTTGAACCTTAAACCCTGAACCATACACATCCCTTTCCCCCTTTTAACGCTAGGTAGGGGCAAACCGAAGTTACAGCAGCGCAGTGTCTACCATCACGTCAGCCTGCCTAGGTCTCCTAAAACCTAAACCCTAAACCTTAAACCCTTAAAGGGTTCCTAAACCCTAAACCCCTAAAGGGTCCCTAAACCCTAAACCCCTAAAGGGTCCCTAAACCCTCAACCCTTGACCAGAAAACCTACATCCCCTCGCGTTTATGGCTTGGTACCCTAAACCCTAAACCCTAAACCCTAAGCCCCTGAAAGCCTGGGAGTTGGTCTGCCAAGGCGTCGGCCTCTGGCCTCGGCTGAGGACGAGGAAAAGCGCTTGAGTGGGTATGTAGGACTTGGGATGTGGGGTTCAGGGTTTAGGGTTTAGGGATATAGGATTTAGATTTAGGGTTTAGGGTTTGAGATTGGGGGTTTAGGGTGCAGCGTGTAGGATTTATCCGGGGGAGCAGCGCAAAGATTGGAACCCCCAAAGAGCCCATCATCTTGAGAAGGACCCATGTTCCAGTAGGCTTACTAGTACTCAAGGGGGAGTGGGAGTGTGCAATTGGGTGTTGTAAGGGGGGATACATACGAGGATTATATAGGGGCAGTTATGGGGATCTGCTTCCCCACGAAAACCCTAAACGCGAAACCCTAAACCTTAAACCCTACCCTAAATCCTCATGCTGAATCCTCAGCCCTGACCCCTAAACCCGGACCCCCAAGCCCCAAACCCGCAACCCCAAACTCAACATCCTACGGTAGAAGCCTACATAAATGCCCATATTTTGGTCCTAGATTTCTTGTTTAATTCTTGTATTATAGGGCCCCTAAACCCTAAACCTTCTGGTATAGAGCACCTCAAATATACGTCACCTCGAAGGACGAGGAGGAATCTGACGCAGAATCACCTCTCGCCAGCAACAAGGCAGGCAACGTCGCATGCTTTGAAAGGCACACGAGCTATAGTGTAAACTCCTTAAAGGGGGTTATCTAGGGTTTAGGGCTTAGGGTCTAAACTCCTTAAAAGGGGTTATACAGGGGGTTATATAGGAGAGTATTATAGGGGTTGCTAAGGGGGATACTAGGAGTTTAGACTATAGCTCACATGGAATCGACTAATTGAATGAGTCTGGGTTTAAACCTTGGGGCTTCTTCGGGAATGGAAGAGATACTGCTGTAAGTTATTGGAGGTTTCAGGCTTGGAGAATGGAAGGGAAATGGACACGTTAATGTTGACGTTATGTTATAAAGCCCCCTGCGCAACTGCACAATCCAAACCCCAGAACGTAACTACAACGCCCCCATCCCCCTTAGTTACAAATTCCCACCTGCCACAACTTAACTTGGAAGGGCTGGAAGAGCAGTGTGTACTACTGGCTAGTCTTACTATTGGCTACAATGACTGGAGCTCCATCTCATGGACCCGGATACCCTTAATTGCGGAGTCTCGGGCCCACATTCTGCAAGAGTCCACTCCTCCATGCCTCATTGCGTACGCGTTGTTAGTAGGGACAGGCGGGATGCATCCCTAGAGCGGTCCCTAAATAACCTTGAAGAATGTAGTGGTTTGCGTTGCTTGGCCCTTAATTTCCCACTTCTTGCCCATTCCCTACACCCTAAACCCTAAATTGTAGTTTCCATGTTCTTCCCATTTCTATTCCTGCATTCCCTACTAACCAGCAAGATAAGCCAAAATCCGGAAGACAAAAAGAAAGGCTCCCGGACTCCGCGCCCGTCGACGCGCCAGGCGCAGAGAACAGGCAAGCCTCTCTGACCTTTGAAGTTAAGGTCTAGGGAAGTTTCAAGGGTTTAGAGGATTTCCTGCTCCCTCTCCCCCCTCCCTCCTCCTGTCTTTCTCTCTAAGCCTGGAAGGCCCGTGACTTATTTGTTTGGGACGAATCCACTCAGCCTTTTGTTTTTGAGCTTTGCTCCAGAGTACGGCCAGAAAACCAACATCTTCGCCAACAAAAAACAAGCAACATTTGAAAAAAAAGGCGGACGAGAACTCCCAAGAATGACCATTGTTTCTATGAATGGGATGGTCCTGATATATGCAAGCTCATATTCCTGATCCTCCTTCCAAAGACCCAAGGAAAGAACCCACATTACAAAGGCCATGTAAAGATCTTGCGACGCACCAGAATTCCGCTGTTCCACCCCCAAACCGAGCATAATCACCAGAAAATGCCATAATCATGTTCTACTTCTTTTCGTGCATATTCGTCTAACCTGCTAGAAATGCTCAGGTTCCCTTACTACCCCCTCTCACACTACCCCCGTGGTTTCCACCTTAATTACTGTAAGGTTATTTAAGGAAATTTGGGCTAACTAAGGGGGAACCCAAAAGGGTAGGTAAGGAGGGTCGTGGGGGAACTCATGAACAATTTCGGAAACTCCTTAACCCAAACCTAAACTTTAAGCCCTAAACCCTAAACCCAACCTTTGGAGCTCCGCCCTGCAAAAAGCACACATCTGGGTGTTTGTTGCATGTAAGGCCCTGACTATGGGCCCCTCCCAGTTTCCTGGGTCCTCAATTAGGGTTGAGGGGTTTTTAGGGTGTATAGTGGGTATATAGTGGGTATATAAAGTCCTAAGGATTAAGACCCCATACCAGGGGCCCAGATTTAGACTGTAAATACGGGTGTCCTGAAGATCTTTTTCATTGCTTTGCTGAAAATTATCATGAACCCTGGTCAAAGGCAGCTAATAGCTGAAATGTGAGCAAAAAGAGGAAATTTAGGGATTACAGTTTAGAATTTTCTCATGCTGAACACCGCGATACCTACCCAGCAGAGCTAGGTGGCGAACATCCTAAGTCATAACCAGTTAATGCCCCTATCTTTACTACAGTGTTTGGGGTTTCGGGGTTGATGCTAGAAGTCCTGCAAGACCTTTTCATATTAAAGTACATGCAGACCCTTCTTTGTATCCGCAGTTTTAATCATACTCATAATGCTCCTAACTTGCCTTGAAAGGGCTACCCCAATCAAAAATAGGATTATATGCCCAGTTCTAAGTAGTTACTAAGTCCCGTGAATACTCCATGTAGTTTTGGATCATGCAGGCCTCCGTCTCCAGGCGGCCCAGCGTGGACATACCAGCGGAGCCCTGTCTAACGCAATTCGGGTACTCCAGGTAGGCCATGTACACATAATATGTACTTAGTGTCCCTCCAAAGGGGGAAATCTAGGATCGTCTTGGAGTTATATACAGGTACAGATAGGCATTTAGGGAGGTTCTAAACCCGTAAACCCCCCCTAAGCCCTGACACAGGGCTCCCAGATTTTAAAAATTTTCCCAGGTTTTCAAAACCGCCTCCAAGCAGTTTTCTGGTTTTCAGCAGCCTCCAAGGGCCCAATCCTATGTAAAACCTGCAAAAGCTACTTCAGACATGACAAAATAAGATGAAGATTAAATTGTGTTGTCGACCAAGATGGGCCTTACTGAGTTTAGATCATAAACTCCAAACGGAGTGGCTTTGGGTGGTTTGGCCGCCTCATACGGCGTGGAGTGTTAAGTGGCCTTCCACAGTCCCGCCATGGCAACACCTCGCAAGCCGTGTTCCACGCAACATCACAGCAAACTCTAAACCCCAAACTCCAAATCCTAAACCCTATGTTGAGGAAGCCTTCCCTGACTTGCCGGGCTCGGACCTACCTGGCTCTGCAAAGTGCTGCCCTCAATCTTCCCTACTCTGGATGGAGTAGGCTCATGGTTTAGGGTTTGGGGTTTGGGGTTTAGGGTTTGGGGTTGAAGGTTTTAAGGTTTAAGGTTTGGGGTTTTTCGGTTTTCAGATTTTTTTGGGTTAAAGGTTTGCGGGGGAGTATTCTTTCGGGCTTTAGGCGATTGGGGTTTACGGAAGTGTTGTAGATACTGTTGATACCAAGAATCATGCATGACCTTCGTATACTATAGCACCAGAAGCGAAGAGGTGCTTAAAGTAATGGGGTTTAGGGTTTAAGGGTTTAGGGTTTAGGGTTAAGCGACGTCCCCCCCGTAATATTAGATAATCCGTGGGGGATTTGGATTTCTTGAAAGAATTAGATGGGTCTGCCTTTAAAATCCTTTTACACTCCATGGAAAAGCACAAATAGTGAATTAAAGCAATTAATCAATTACATGAATGAATAACGGAATCTTCATTCAGTTGAGACCATATTAGTATTATTTCAATGTTTGATTACTTAATAGATAATTCCAGAACCCGCTGCATAATTCATTATTAGGCGGCTCCTTTTAACGGAGTCTTGCCCCTTCACAAGTGCCCTTCTGGATTTTAGGCCACGGATTTTTTTGTTTGATGCTAGGGGGCTTTTAATATTAGGGGGGAATGGAATACTTAGGGTCATATTGTGATGATTTAGCTCAAGTTCCCTAAGAGCAACCAGTTTGGGATTGCTTAAGCCTCAGACCGTAGTCGTTGAACAAGGGATTCAGAATCTAGGGATGTCCTGGAAATGACCTTTATGCTTAGGGTTTAGGGTTTGCTTCTTACTCCTCCGCTGAACATCTAGAATCATGTTTCGGCAGCATTCCCAGGTCAGGTCAGATAGAGCGATTTCCCCCCTAATCAGGAGGGTCCGCTGCTAAGGCCTCAGAGCCATTTGCTGGTTGACCTGCTGCGTTACGAGGACAGGGTTCAGGGCTAAGGTTTTTGGGTTAAGGGTCTTTACAGGCTAGGGTTTATGGTTGGAAGATCAGTTTTTACGTGTAGAGCTTTGGTGTTGGGCCTGTAATAAAAGGCTCATGGTGAAGCATTTTATGGTTTAGGGCTTTGGCTTCTCAACAGCAACAGGAGAGTCTCCCATAAGACGACCTAAGCCAAACTGCCGGACCCAGAAGAGATCTACCCGTAATCCTGCACTCAACATCATAAATCATAACCCTATATGGAGCGGAGGGGGGTTGTGCAAATTGTGGTCGCTTTGACACCTGGAATACTAGGTGCCATATCACAAGAGAGACTTCAAAAAAGGGTTCATAGTTTTCACAACCCTAAACCCTAAACCCTGATCCATACGAGGACTTTTATCACGCCTCGCCGACGCAGCCCGGCTGGATTTTTGGGGTCTTCAGAATAACTCAGGGCTATCGAATATGGGTTGTAGAGTTTTTACCCCTGCAATTAATGGAGAATCAAATGGAAACGAACGTGGAAACTGAAATGGACATTGCTTTTTGTTTTGTATGGGAGTTTACAGGGATCATTGACTGAAGGCTCAGGTACTTAATAGGCAGGTTAGAAGGGGTTATAAGCAGGCCAGCCCCCATTGGGGGTCGTGGAGTCGCGTAGCATCAATGGTTTAGGGTTTAGTCCGCTGAGCCTCCAGGTAATGGTTCTTGAGCTTTTGTGATATTCGAGGCCTCCTTGAACTCCATAGTTTGTTCCAAAAAGAATGTCAGTTGCATTGGTTGAACTATTGATGCAGCTATTGGATTCATAAGACCATGATTTGGGACCTTGAGCCGAAAAATGTCTTTGCCCAAACCCTAAACCCCTCCTATGTGACCGATGCTGTCTTGTGTCTTGTTCTGAGGGTCCCGTTTGCATGATGCTGGCTGGGGTCTGTGTGGGGACGCTTGTACTAAACCTGAACCCTCCACCCTAAACCCTCCACACTATGCTACACCCTTGAACGCTGCTCCCTCACTTCACCGCATAGGGTTATACTTGAAGGTCCGAAGGACTCAGTAACTACTGATAGCCAGGCTCACAGCCCTGTCTATGATTCCCCTATATAGCCAGCTGGGCGTTACCCCATTAAAACGTGAATTGTTAGTAGAAAGATTTGCCAGTTAGAGTTGGTTACTAAGTCCCATGGAATCTTACGTAGTCTCAGTCTGCAAGCCCGACAGGCATCCCGATATCTCTTGGTACTCCATGTCATAAGCCCTGTGGTTAAGGGTTCAGGGGAAATCCTAAACCTTGAGCCAGCGTACGCCCTATTCCATAGACCACCTTTCAAGCCCCAGCTTGCTGGCACTTCAGGAGGAGTAGGGAGAGGATCCTTGTAACTATCCGCAGATCATCCCCATATAGAAGCCCATTGCAGTACGTACTTAGATATTCACTCCGCCCCCTCAGCACCAGCAAGTCAACCCTATACCCTAAATCCCAAACCCTCAGTCCTAAACCCTCAACCCTAAGCCCTAAACCCTTAACCACAAATCGTGTGTCGAGGCTGGAATTCAGAATGAAGGGCCCGTTGGTCGTAGCAGAAACTTTTCAGCACTGGTCTCAAGGAAGCGGTTTAGGGTTTAGGGCTTAGGGCTTAGGGTTTGGGGCTTAGGATTTAGAGTTTAGGGTTTGGGGTATAGGGTCTATGTTCTCTGCAGTAGGGTGGATGGAGGAAATCTGCATCCCTTAGGATCCTCAGAATGTAGTGATTATAGGCCGTTTCAATCCCCGCACATCCCCAGAAATCCCTCAGGATACCCCTTTTGAGAAACACCCACATATTTGACGCGCATGAAAAGCAAAGGTGGTTCATGTAGGAACCCCTCAGGCAGGGACCACAAGTTCAGCACCTCGCTGCCAAGGGATTTTGCAGGGTAGCATTGGAAGTATGTAGTAGTTGCATGTGAATCACCGTCTAAACTTCTCAAACGGGGTTATAATATAAAGTTATATAGCCGATTTTATAGCGGAGTATTACAGGGTTCATTAAGGGGGAGACTAGGAGTTTAGACCATAGTACGTGTGGATTACATGGTGCGCATGTCAAATCCCTTCTACGTACTTTCGATCCTAGAACCCTGAACCCTAAACCCTTTAGCTGCTTTCAAAGTCATGCGGTGGTTGACGCTTGTCCTGATCTGCGCATTGACATCACACTGCCCAGCTCTACCTTGCGAGTTAGGGTTTAGGCGTTTAGGGGTTGAGGGTTTTAGGGGTTTAGGGGTTGAGGGGTTTTAAGGTTTAAGGGGTTCAGGGGTTTAGGGGCTTAGGGTTTAGGGGTTTATGGTTTAGGGCAGGATCTACGAAGCCTCCATGCGCATGCATACACACGCGTCTCTATCAGGATGAAAGCCTGCCTCGGCCATTGTGGCAGAATCATTGCAAGGCAGGCGCGTTTGGAGGCTATTTCGCGCGTTTCTCAGAACAGGGTCCCTGTACGTAACCCAGAGAAGTACGGGGACTGAAAGGCTGTATTTGAAAAACCGCGCGTTTGTTTTGGCGGGGTGCGAGGATTGGGCCGACCGTGCCTCATGCAATGTTCGCGCAGCGGCGTGTCAACGTCGGTCTATTGGGCTCAGTAGAGAAAACCTACGTTATAACCAGGTAATATGAATCTTAAAGTTCTTTCTGACTACCATTATGTATGGTAGTTTTCCTAATCAGGGGGACCCCATTTTTAACACCCAAAAAAACTTCGCAATCCCCCCAAAGGGTAACCCCTAATTTTGGGAAACTCCCATATAGAGACACCCTAAACCCTAACCGTTCTTAATTTACCTACCCAAGGATCATGCCAAACGTACCCACTGCTTGGGAGGCAGTGGGGGAAGGGAGTCTAGGCGGGGCCTGGTAAACACTAAGCACCTTGGAAGGTTTCGGGTTTAGAAGGGTTTAGGTTTTAGATCCTAAATGCTAGTTTCCCTTATTGTTTCCAATCTTATATCACCCAGATATAGCCTAGATGTCCATATACACCCGACCTTGAAGCCTTTTAACCTGAAAGCTGAACCCAGCCCAATACCCTCTAATTCGGGACCATACCTTAAGTCAGGGATCCTAGTATCCTCATAGTGTATGTTCCACAATCAAGGTTTGCTATCTCTGCAACCCCCTATGTAAGCCCAGCTTGCATTTCATTTCCCGTATCCGCCATTTCATCAGCGGCCAAAGAGCTTCATATGCACCATAGGCTAAACTCCTTTAAAGGGGGGTTATATATGGGATTATAATAGGGACGATTATAGGGGATATTAAGGGGGATACTAGGAGTTTAGACTATAGCTCATATGGCAAATTTTCATAAGTAGTGGCTCTTTTAGGGACACCATCATATATGGTAGTCCTGAAGCCCTAAACCCAGTAGTGAACCCCACAAAAGAGCCCTTAGAGTTGAAATCCGTAAGCCCAAGACCTATTTTCCTTATACAACCCCCTAAATAATTTCTATACATACACCCCAAGATGTACTTAACTCCAATATTCATACCGACTTTGAACCCTAGATCCCAATTAAAACCCCCCTAAACCCTAAACCCTAAATCCTAAACCCTAAACCCTAAGTCCTAAACCCTAAACCCTAAACCCGTGCAGACAGATTTGACAAAGGAACGTGAGGCAGAGACGAAGCTTCTTCGGCGCCTCGGTTGGCACGTCGTCTGCGCGCCTCGGCGACAGTAGAGTTTAGGGTTTATGGCTTAGGGTTTAGGGTTTAGGGGGTGTGTCAGATTGGTCTGAATCTGCTGTTTGAGGTTTAGGTTTTAGGGTGTAGAGGTTTAGTGTTTTGGAGTTCGAGGGCTTGGGGTCCACGATTTTATCAAGGCTGCTATTTTTAGAATGGTCGTTGAGGGTGCTGGAAGAGAACAGGGGGGGGTCTCGGTGACCCGAAATGATTCAAATTAGGACCCGATAACTATCTAACGACTACTGGAAGGTCCTGACCGAAGTCTTTTTTTCGTCTCCTACATTGCTCCAACAACATAAAGCCCAATATAATCCTATACACATATATATATATATAGAGACAGAGATATGCAAAGTTTCCATTCCAGTCCCAATTTATTGTCCATCTTCTGCTGGGGTTACCGAAGTGCTCGTTTTTCTTGGCCGAAAAAGATGACCCGAATTCAATGAAACTTAGATCTGGGTCACTGTTGACTGGGTAGGCCCCTTGGGACATTTGATATTTTCCTTAATGGCTTTAATAGGGGACCATATNNGGTTTTAGGGGCCAACCTAGTTGAACACATTCTTCATGTTTGGCGTTCCGTATAGGGATTTAGTGTCAACAAACTCAAGCGCACCAGGGAATACATATTGATAGTTATGAGATACAGATATTATCCCCATATGGAAACAAAACAGACTGAAACAGATATGAGAGCTTGTCACAAGATGCGGGGCCAAGTCCTCTCCTCTCCTAGGAACTCTTTGGACCCCC
>CAJNIZ010045953.1:16303-42344 GCA_905231905.1 Symbiodinium pilosum
TTCCTTCTTTATTTGGGTCTAGATGGGTAGTGGGGTACCAGGTAGTGGGGGTCCTGAGAGTCCCTAGGATCCTCTGCCCACTTGCTCCTTTAACTTTTGGCACCGCCCTCCTACGCGCCACAGGGGCATTAAATCTTCTTGTTAAGAATATGGTCGTTCGGCCTCTGGTGAGTACTGTACTGTACGTATTCGGCGGGCCGCCCTGTCACAGTGTTACTGGCATACTTGCAGTGTATAGGGACCCCCCATATACTTGCCGCTATGCCTGGTGGTCATGTTTTGATTCTAGCTTACGTAGGGATGATGTAGAAGCTACCCAAGCATCCTGGGCAGGTATTATAGCAATGAGTTTTGCAGGGACTGCAGGCGTGTTATAGAGATGATCTGCAGGTATTGGTGTTCTGTGAGAGCCTTTGGTCGTGATATAGCTCTTTTTTGGCCATGCGAGCAACCGTAGCTCAAGACATTTGCTCTTAGAACACCAGCAAAGAATCCAGCATTCAGGGCTGAGGGTATGGGTGGCTCGAGGTCAAACAGGGGGTCGAACGTCTAACTGTCTAACCTAACCCTAGACCCTACAGTCAGGACAGGGTTGTAGGGTGGTAGGCTTTGCGCAGCTTTGGCTGAGACTTTCAGTTCAATCTGTCATGGGTTCTCCTCACCCCCCCCCCTGTACTAATTACCCCTCTAAGGTTCCCCCTTGACGAGCATTCGTAAAGGAGGGCGGTTCGGAGAACCCATGATTTGTGCATCAGGGGAAAGGACCACTTGAGCCATAAACCCTAAAGCCTAAACACTAAACTCTAAATAGGGCCCAGGCTGATGCGATTGTCGTCGCATAGATGCCTTCTAGGTTCCCAAGCTACAACCAGGATCGGGCCGATAGTGCAGGTCTTTAGTTAAGGGTTTAGTGACGGTCCTAAGGTCATTCAGAATGTCTCATCATAGACAACGCAAGTGTTTCGTACTATACCTACCTAGGATATGCTTCGCTTCATCTCTCATCCTTCCTGCATGTCGACTGCTCCTTGCCCTACCCCAAAGCCTAGACCCCTAGACCCCTTGACCCCTAAACCCTACACCCTGAGCTGCAAACTCTTAAACCCTAAATCCATATATGACCTACAGTCTAAACTCCTTAAAGGGGGTCATATAGGGGATTGTATAGAGGAGTATTGTAGAGTTTATTAAGGGGAATACTAGGGGTTCAGACTATAGCTCATATAATCCCCATATACAGTATTCCCTCATTCTCTACTAAGCCAGTAAGTAAATGGTAATCTAGAGGAACAGTAGTGCCCAGGTGCCTGAGTTTCGCTGGCAGCTAGGAGAGGACGGCGACCACGAAGCTGCCTCGGAGGCTCACTTACGGTTTAGGGTTTGAGGGTTTAAGGAGGTTTGAGGCTTTAGGGTTTAAGGTTTAGGGGTTTAGGGTTTAAGGTTTAGGGGTTTACGGTTTAAGGTTTGAGGGTTCAGGGTTTAGTGTGTAGGGCCCTACGCCTAAACCCAATGCTATACCAGACTTATGGCGGTGGGTTAGATAGTAGATATCTGCTTGAGTATGTAGCAAGTAAGCGACTTGTTAAGTTATTTTATATATACACGGTTATATATGTATATATATATATACACATATACATACATACATATATACACAATATATATATATACATATATATATATATGTATATGCATGCGTGGATATGATGCAAAATGTACATGGCTTCAATTGCGTCTGATGGAAGCCAGCTTCCGAATTCGAAGTTTTGCGGCCTTGTTTGACATGAGCTGTCGTCTAAACTGATTAACGGAGGTTATATAGCGGCTAACATAGCCACTTTTTTTTTGCGTTTAGGGTTTAGGGAAAAGGATTCAGCGTCCAATATCTTTAAAGGTGGTTATACAGGGGGTTATATAGGGCAAGATTATAGGTGTTACTAAGGGGGCTACAAGGAACGCGTAAGCTGCGCTGCGCGTGCCCATCCCGATTCGCACAATGAACATCATGGCCATTAGGTTTGACGTGAATTTAGGGGTTTAGGGTTTAGGGCTTAGGGTTTAGGGTGAATCCAGCTTTTGAAATTGGGACATTGTGCTTCTGAGAAGATGGGCAGATGGAGACGTGGCAGATTGTGTTTGGAATACGTTCTTTGAACTTCATGCCTCTGTTTGCGGGGTATTTGCTGCATCCTATCTGCAGACTTTTCGAATATATCCGTGCTGGCAGAAGGCTGGATATTCGCAACCACTTTCTGTTGCTGTGCATTTGGGCTGTGGGGGAGATCGGCTAAAATCCTTTGGCTATCGCAGTATGGTGCCATAGAGCAAGAGCTTTCATGATGCGGAGTTTCAAGCTCAGTTGGAACTGGACACAGATTCTATTGCCAACTTTCCAGTTAATTCCCCGTTTAACTCATGTACAGTCCTGACATGATCCCTGCGTAAGCCCCTATGTCTCAGTTGATGTCCGATATTGAAACTGCCCTAAATCGCCTAAGAAGTCCAAGGTCTTAACCATGAGCCCCTGCTATGGATCCCTACTTGAGTAGTATTATTTTGGGGTTTAGGGTTTAGGGTTTAGGGTTTAGGGATACTATGGTACCCATGATAGAGTAAGATTCTATCCTCCTTTTGGGGTATAGTATTCTATTTAAGGAATAGAATCTTACTAGGTTCAACCACCAAAAAAACACTGCTCACTTGTTTCCTGGTTGCTATAGCTCCGGGCCCTTCATTGCGTTTCTAGGAGCTCATAATGCTTACAAGAGAAGAAGGACCCCCGGATGAAGGGCCCATACCAAAACTTCCCACCTTGGAAATCCCATAGTTCCAACCTTACCACAAGGCAAAGCCTAAACCCAAAACCCAGAGTTCCGACACTAAAAGGCCCATGGTTCCAAACCCTGGGAGATGGCAAGCCCTAAACCCTAAACCCATACTTCCAGCCGTCGAAAGCTCATCGTTTCAACCTGAGAAGAAGGCAAACCGTCGTCTCATCTTCGAGCTCATCGCAGATGTTGGAGGCTGTGAGTTGTGGCAGTTAGGGGGGTTATATAGGGGTTATATTGGGGTTATATAGGGATAATGGAAAAGAAGATGGAAACTACTATAATGGGTTTAGGGTTTAGGGCTCAGGGGTTTGAAAATTTCCCCATGCCCTTAAGTGATTCTCGCCTAGTAGTTAATATTCACCCTAGTGTGTTGTGGGCTTTAGGGGCCCAAGTAATTACCAGTATTGCGGTCCCAGATTCCTTAAAGTTACAGCATAGGATACCTCAAACTGACCTTGAGACCATGTTGGTAAATCTCCAGCTTCTACACGAGATCGCGGTGGAATTCAGGGAGTGGGCTTTTGCATGCAGTTTGCTCACCCTAAACCTTGAACCCTACATGACGAGAATCTGCCCCAGCGCTCACACTGGCAAGTTTGGAGTTGCAGGTCTGCTTTCCAGTACCTTGTTATGCTGAGTACAACCTATCTCAAAAGCCCTCCCTGAACCGTAAGCCTTAATCCTTTCTGTCTCGAACTAGGAGGGTCTCCACCCGCACCATCCCAGACAAGGATGAATTTCAGGGGGTTCGGTTGTTTCGAGACATGGCCCCCGAACCCAACAGCAAAACCTAACACCTTGGATTCCATCATTACTATACCACCCTGAACAACCCCCCTAAACCCCTTTAAGAGTTAAACTCCAGAACCCTGAGCTCCAAGCCTCAAACCCCTGCATGGGAGAGCACGACAAAAGCAGCCATTTACAGCCTCAAGACTCACAGGATACCTGCACAGTCCCTTCCCTCCTATCAGCTCTCCTGTCGCTAGATATCCGCTATCGAAATCAGGCATCTGAGATATGTTAATGCACAGCTTCTGCTTCGAAGAATAGGCAAGGCTCTGACCCTCAGGGAAGGGACTGCAGTCTTCATGTACGTGCGCCGCTGATGCCTGCCATCACCGTACCTTCCAGTGCTGCGGACCGACATGGGTGGGGGAATTGTAGTACCAGTGGCTTCTATCGCAAGAGAGCTTGACATACACTAGAAATGTACTCCTGAGGTAGGTTGGTTGGGCGCACGGGATTTTTCAAATGACTTTCTTGAAATTCTGCTTTAACAAGCTTTTCAGGCAAAGTATTTGTGTCGCGTTCAGGCGGCTGTCGTGATAGAGTTTTTCGCTGTAGCAGGTGGTTTGCTGTTTCGGGCGAGAGTTCCTAAGCAGTTGATAGGTGTTCCACTTCAACAGCTGTGCATGTAGCTCACCGGATTCCTCCAACAAACAGCAGCGCGAGTCTTGGTCTGCCGCCCCTTTTTACGTCTTTCAAGTAGTAATAATGGTAATAATAGTCATAATAGTACTAAACATAATAGTAATAAAAGTATTAATAGTAATAATAGTAAGAATAGTAATAATAGTAATAATAGTAATAATAGAAATAATGGTAATAATGGTAATAATAGTAATGATAGTAATAATAGTAATAATAGTAATCATAGTAATCATAGTAATAATAGTAATAATAGTGATACTAGTAATAATCTCCAGGAGAGGCGTGGGCGCAGTGAGCCTCAGATCCCAGAGCTTCAATGCATCAGACGCCCGGAAGCAGAGCGGAAGTCTTTGATTAGGGTGCAGGGTTTGGGGCTTAGGGCTAAGGGTTCAGGGCCTAGGGTTTAGGGCTTCAGGGAATAGGGTTTGGGGGTAAGAGGCCAGGGTTCTTTCTGAGTCCTCCTGAACTGCAGGAGTCTAGGGGTTTAGGGCTACGGTTCAGCAGTTAATAGGGGTTGGGGTAAGGGTTTAGGCTTAGGGTTTAGAGTTTCGGGTGTAGGGGTTTAGAGTTTGTGAGGGTTTACGGTTGAGGGTTCGAGGGTTATTTGATAGCCTCAATCCCCCAAAGAAGGGCCTAGACAAGGTCCTCATGGCTAGCATATGGGTCCTCGTTTTTGGCATGGGGCTGTAGCTAGTTCTGATTGAGCATGCGCAGTTCTTCTGAAAGTCGCATGTCATTGTTTAGCATGCGCTGGGGATATTTCCAGTAGTTTTGGTATGTATTTGGATTAGTTGTGGGGGCCAAGGTTTCTGATGACTGCAATATGATCCTTATGGTAAGGATTCGACCCCTTAAAAAATCCTTAGTTTCTGGAAATGACCGTTCCTTACTTGATACGTGCTGGGCCTTATGGGTAATTGCCCTGGCCTAGCTACTCGCGACCTTCGTGTTTGTAGTGGTTTTTCGGTCCTTGCAACCTCTTTGAAAGGTTGTTGTTCAAGAGTTGCATAGGGACCGTACTGGTTTACGGTTCAGGGTGTTTGGTTGTTGGACCGAGTCGGATCCTATCCTACTTACAGAATATTATACGCCGAACAAAAATCCTCTCTTACCTTATGTTGAGGAGTCTAATATCCCCATTACACATGCTACCCATCTAACCCGCGGTGAACTTGGAGGTTCAAAGTAATTTGGCACCGTTTCGAATTATTTTCATAACCCAATTATGACCACCTAGTTTATCTAATGTGGTCATAAGTCATAATTGGGTTGTAGCTGCCAGCTACAGTTTGGTGATTATAACCCTGAACCTCCGAGAAAAGTGTTGAATTATAGTAGGGATATCTATAGTAGTCCCATTAGAGACCCCAAAGTACCCTCTTGCAAACCAGCGCGGGGCCCTCCGTTTGAAAATTGCATAGCATTCACAGGGCCCTTCTCGGGGCTCTATGTAAGCTGACAGGAGTGTAGTAGGATGGGAACCCTAAAGGTTTAAGGTTTAGGGTTTAGGGGTTTAGGGTTTAGGGTTTAGGGGTTTAGGGGTTTAGGGTTTACGGCCATAAACCTTGTTGGCTTCAGGACGAGGTTTTTCTCACAACCAAATGCCACAAGGGCTCCTAGATATAGGGATCATCCGGAGATTGTAGGAGTCCTGTTTAAAGGTTGTGTAGGGTTTTGGGTTTATCTAGACCACAAACCCTGAATCCCCAAGCCCTAAACCCTAAGCCCTACACCTTAAACCCCAAACCCTAAATCCCCAAACCCTAAATCTCAAGCCCTAAACCCTAAACCCCAAACCCTAAATCCCCAAATCCGAAGCCCTGGTTTGAGGACACATCCGACGGGATCCCAGCGTAGAGGAAATCGATCAGGCCCCTTCCTGTCCGGTAGGGTTAGGGCTTGAGGGTTGAGGGTTGAGGATTGAGGGTTTAGGATCTAGGGTTTGGGAGGATCCAACAGTCTAACCTCTGGCTAGCAGGGAATGAAGGAATGGAAGCTACAGTTTAGGTTTGAGGGTGTTGGACTGGAACAGAAAATGAAAGCTATATTTCAAGGGGTTTTGGGTTTAGGAACGCGAAAATCGGAGCTAGGATATTTTTGGGAATTATGTAGGGGCTACTATCAGGATCCATTCCTCCGTTCCTTGCTGACAAGAGCAAAGAAGTCAGATCCTCTATGTAAGGCCAGAATAGCCTCCCCGTAATTTCTGTGCAATTTCTCATATTACTCTAGGGGATAGAGTTTTTCGATCGCATTAGGTATCTAGGGCTGTGTTTTGAACGTGTTTTCCACGGTTGTGGGTTTTCAAGTTTTTAGCGTTGTAGGGATCCTAAACCCTAAGCCCTAAAACCCCAAATCCTAAACGAGTTAGGGTGTTTAATTTGGTCTTTGGGATTTAGGTTTTGGGAGGCTGTCGCAGGTGGAGTCAGGGGCAACGAACCATGCTAAACATTACAAGTTAGGTCATTCCCCCTTACAGTAACTGATACCACAATAGGTAATAGAGTCATCAGAGCCCGTAATAAAACCCCTAACGGTGTGGCCACGTAGGTTGCCAATAAGGTTTGGCGGTATGCTACTGGGGCAAACTGACTTACATCCCTGCCAGACGCCCATCAACGAAGCAATACAAGCAATCGAGAATCACAATGAAAGAAATTGGAAGTGAGATGAAAGGGAGACTGGGCACTTTAAACCGCTGGCCTCACACATCCTTAAACCTGTGACCCTATTCAATTTAAACCCCAAGGCTTAAACCCCAAGCCCTCAACACAAAACAGTCTTGCAATTACTTAGGGTCCAACTTTCCCTCTTGATCCGGCTTTAACGTTCAAAGCTGCTTAGAATCAATATGACGTGCCCCCAGACCGAAGTAGCTGTAATGGTCTCTGAAGCCCTAAGCCGTAAACCCTAAACCCCAGCCCCAAACCCCAAACTCAAAACCCAAAGCCCTAGCCTCTAAGCCCCGAACTCAAAACCCAAACCCCTAGCCTCTAAACCCTATCTATTATATGTCCTATATCCTCACATACATGTATATACTACATCTCCTCATATGTCCCCGTATATCCCTACGTACCGTGGTATACCCTAAACCTTAAACCCTAAACCCTAAATCTTAAACCTAAATCCTAAATCCTAAACCCTAAACCCTAAATCCTAAACCCTAAATCCTAAATCCTAAACCCTAAACCCCAAATCCTAAACCCTTAAACCTTAAACCCAAAATCCAAATCTCCTTCGCTTGGGCAGGCCCTGGGCCCCTTCTTCGCAACATGGCGGGCCGAGCCTCGCCGCGCCACGCACCTGAGAGCCCAATTTGTGGTTCAGGGTTTGGGGGTTTAGGGGTTTTGGGGCTTAATGTCCTAGGGTCTCAAGGTTTTTTTTGCGTTTTATGCTTATAGGGTCTAGGGTGTTAGGGTTTGGGGATTCAGACCCTGCGAATGCAGTTGAAATATGAGATCCTATACTAATGTGGGGATTTTTGTGGGGCTTTTGCAGAGGTTGTTCAGGGTTTTCTGAGGGATCTAATGTTTAGATCTTCCCAGAGGTTTGGGGTGTAGGGGTTCGTGTGGTTCGGGTTGAGCTGCTTTAGGATTGAGGGGTTTTGGTTTTTAGCGGTCAGGGATTGGGGTTCAGGGTTCAGGGATTAGCGTTTGGGGTCAAGAGTACCCTCCTAATCCCCAAGCCCCAAACGCTAAACCCCAAACCCTATAGACTCTGGGCTTGGGGCTGTCTCTGAGGCTCTTATGCTAGAGGATCTTGTTTTCTTCCTCCGGTCTGGAACAGCGCAATCCAAACAAGGCACAAAAGAAGACGGTGGCCTTACAGTCCAAAGCCCTAACCCCCAAACCCAAAGCCTCTCAGCCCTGTACCCTATACACCCTAAACACTAAACCTCGAAACCCTTAACCCTATATACCCCAAACCCTCAACCCTACATGCCCTACACACCCTAGATCCCAAACCTCTCAACTCTAAACCCTACATACCCTCTCTCTCTCTATATATATATATATAGAAAATTTATATGGGTGGTTATCAAAATTATGGTCCCTTTTTGGGTACCCTAAATATTAGGGGCCGTATTATAATAGGGACCCAAAAAAGGACCATAATTTTGATAACCACCCATATATATCTATATACCTAAACCCTCAACCCGAAGCCGAACTCGCCAAGCCTCGGACCTTTTGTCAGAACGCTGGAGCAAGCAAAGGAGGGCAAAGGGGCCCTTCAAAAGTGGCAAGTGCAAGGCTTCAAAAGGACGGGATCTATAGGGTTTTAGGGTTTAGGGCTTAGGGTTTCAGGTTTAGGGTATAGACCGTTGCTCAAATTGGGTTTAGGGTTTGGGGTTTGAGTGTACAAATGCTTCACACGGTAGTTTCCATAAATTGGGGGACCCCCTAACTTTAGGAATCCTAATCCCTAAACCCTATCTATCCCTAAAACCCGTATATGTATATGTATATATATCCTCTGAAAACCACCTTAAAGGCACCATTAATTTAAGGAAACTTTCAGATACAAAACTCCAGAGTCAAGCGCTCTGGGAAGGCAGATGGGAGTTTCAATCTTTCCAGACCTGAGATTCGAGCTAGCAAAGTTTAGCGTTTAGCGTTAGGGTTAGTTTAGGGTCATCCTCATGAAGCAGCCTGTTGTCCAAACCTTCACACGGTTTGGGGTTAGTGTTGAGAGTTTGGGTTGAATTCAAACCCGTTACATCGCAAAGATCTCATCCCAGGCATTTTTTTGACAGACTGGCGCGGAGTCGCATGCCGGACGTGGCTGTGCAAACCCTTGAGGCGGTTGTTGGAAAAGGGTTGTACTTAAGGTTTAGGGTTTAAGGTTTGAAGTTTAGGGTTCGGGGTCTAGAAAGGGTTCAGGATTGGGGCTCAGGGTTTACGTGTATTCAGGGGTATATCGGATATCTATCAATTTATTGGGACGGAACCTTTCTTCTTTTTGTTCTTAACAGTCAAAACCAAAAAGCACGCCCCCGCCGACCAAACTGAAAAACAACTCCCACCCAAACAGCGCCCTATAACACGCAACCTCCCTGGCCCGCCCAAACAGCAAAGAAAAAACACGCCGCCCGCCCCAACAGCAACAACAAATACACAACCCCCCGCCCAAATAGCAAAAGCAAAAAAGTGCGCCCCCTCCCCGGCCCGTCCAAACAGCAAACAAAACAAACAAGTACGCCCACCGCCCAAACTGCAAAAAAAAGGCACTCGCCCACCCGCCTCAGCAGCAAAATAGCCACGCCGCTGGCTGCGCATTTCTACGGAACAAGGGCTCGGGCATAGGACCTCCAGATTTTTGCGCACGTGGATCATTTTTGCATTTTGACTGAAAATCGCCTCTCGTGTGGAGCGTCCTCGCACACTTGCGTGTCGTATCTTCGCATTTTCGCTCTCACGTTGCGCATCCTTACGTTTTCATCGAAATGACACTCTCGCATGAAGCGTTCTTGCATTTTCGCTCAGAATCGTTCTCTTGAGTAAGGCGTCCTTGATATTGTTGTTGCCAGGCCTGTTTTGCAAAGGAGTGGGGCTGGCCCCCCCATAACCTCTATATATATATATGTATATCCGCTATAAAACCCCTTTATATTAAAGGGCTCCAGAATGTAGACTTCAAACCCCAAACCCCAAACCCTAAACCCTAGGCCCTCAAGTTTAGCGCCTTCAGGGCCTTCAGGGTTCGGGTTCGGGTCTCGAGTTTAGGGTTTAGAAAATACTATTCAAATAATCCCTATCAACTACCCTATAATCCCAGTTTCCATTTCATTTTCCATTTTCTTTTCCATTTGATTCTCCATTATAGGGCCCTAAACCCTATTAATTAATGGGTACCATAGTATCCCCAAAAACCTTAAATAGTAGTTTCCATTTTCTTTTCCATTAATATCCCTATATACCCCTTTAAAGGGACCTAGGATTTCCATTTCATTTTCCATTTTCTTTTCCATTTGATTCTCCATTTTCGGTGAGGGTTTAGAGCTTAGGGAGGCTTTAGCTCTGCAGAGGCCATGGGCCGTCGACGGCTCCAGGTTGCTGGCTTGCTGTTAAGGAACTTAAATTAAGTTACTATATTGGGGAAACCCTATTATTTACTATATATATACCCAAATTAAGTTACTATATTGGGGAAACCCTACTATTTACTACATATATATATATATATACCCAATATAGTAACTTAATTTAAGTTACTATATGGGGGAAACCCTATTATTTACTATATATATATATACCCAATATAGTAACTTAATTTAAGTTCCTTAACAGCAACCCAGGTTGGCCACTTTGAGTGCAGTGCTGCAATCTCTGCGTGCCATAAGGCCTCAAGGTGGGACCTGCGGGGCTTTCAGACTATTACCCTTCAAGGAGGTATAAGGGTTCAGAGTTTAAAGTTGGGAGAGAGAAAGGAAATGTGGAGATATGGGGATTTGTAGGATTTTATCGTTTATTGCCAACAAATGAAGATTCAAACGGAAAAGAAACTTGTTCTTATTATGTTGGGTTTATAGGGGCCTACTAAAATTTTTATTGTCATAATGGAAAATCAAATGGCCAAAAATCTGCAAATCGCTGCTTATTGCAATAATCTAGTGTAGAAGCCAAAAAAACACCTATCTTATGGCTCTATATTCCCTGTAGAACTTTGGCTCAGGGTACTATCTCAGATAGGCTTCAACATGACATTGGGTATTTCTCAGGTTTCTACATTACATGGGTATAGAGGGTCTGGGACTCAAAGTTTAGATTGGGTTTAGGGTGTAAGGTTTTGGCCAGCGGGCGCAGGGATCTGGAAGGGCATCGCAACGTAGTCCTTTCTTGTCCCCATTCTACCGTTGATAAGCCCTTCTTCCTAAAATGAATCCCTCATCCCTGCTTGGGATATTTGTGGTGTGGGCGGGAGTTGTTATCGGGTAGCGGGTCTGTCAGTTTGTAGCAGGTTCCTAAGCTTCCAGGGAATGGGTCTCCCCAAAGTCAAAATCGGACTTTCACAGGGTTTAGGGTTTAGGGTCTAGAGATTAGGATTTAAGGTTTAGGGTGGGTTAATAGATGCAGATTGAGAGGGTGGCATTCAAGGGTGATTAGGCTCCTTCATTACATAATCTCTATGAGCACTTTTTGCAACCCATATTCCATTTCCTTTCCCACTTCATTTTCCATTTACAGGCTTTGTAAACCCTCAGCCCCAGATCCTTGACCCTACACATGTTTATAATTAATATGGATATATATATATATGTCCCTGGTTTGGCTCATCGAGTAAGACACTGGGATGAGAGTTGTTTAGAGGTGACCATTGGCAGCTTTGTGCAGGAAGGGACGAAGGTTTCGGATTACAGTTTGAGGTTAAGCGCCTACGGTTCGGGATTTGGGTTAAGTTAGGTCAATCCCGTCTGCAATAATAGCCTCTAAGTATGGAATTCATAGGGCCTTAATATACCTACAATAATCCCATGTAATAGCCATTACTGGGTGGGAGATTGACCCAAGGTTTGAATGTTTGAGGTAATTTGTGGGTACGCTCTGAAGGTCTGAGAAGGTAGTCATGGGATTAGCAATCACCCACCCCGCGCCGTGTGAGGCGGCCAAACCACCCAAACCTGTTCCTTTTAGGGTTTAGGACCTAAACTCAATTAGGTCCATCTTGGCCAACAACACCAATACATTTCATTTGGTGTTTTCGTTGTTGAGGGATCTTGCAGGCTCTCTGGAGGATGGTCCGTTAGGGCCTTGGGAGAGCTCTGGGAGGCCCTGGAAGGTTTTGGGAGGTCCTGGGCCCTGAGAGAGGATTGGGAGGCCCTGGGCGGCCCTGGACCGGGAGAACAGGTTCCGGTACCATAGGCGCCGCCCACCATCGTAGGTGGGCGGCCTACGCCTTGAGTTTCGGGTTTAGGGTTTGGGACCCTAAACCCTCAACGGGTCGAAAGCTCAACTGGTGCTTGGCGTTCCAGCAGCAAGAAATCTGATCCGAAAACCTCAGAGCTTCAACTTGCAACGCAAGACATCTTCCCCCATTTCGGGTTTGGGTTTCAGGGGAGTGGCACTCGCTGGCCCAGGTGCCCCTTCTCCAACAGTTGAAAGGTTTGGGGTTCAGGGTTCAGAGCCTATAATCCCCTATATAACACCAGTTCCATTTCATGTTGACCCAATTTTCCATTTGACTCTCCATTGTTCCCGATAGATTCTGCAAGTTTACAAGGCCGGATTCCATTCCCTGCCCTCTCTTCCTTCTATCAACTGCAGGACGTTTTTGCTGCATCAAGCTTGGTCCCCGGAGCCTGCGCCCCTAAACCCGAATTCGCGAGCGACAAATCCTGAGCCGCAAAGCCCTTACACTGAAATCCAAAGCGCCAAGCCCCAAAATCCAAAATCTTAAGCCGCCCCGGAGCCCAAATCCTTCCAAAATACTCAACCCGGCCTGGGATTGTCATAATTAGTATTTTTGCAGTGTATAGTATACTGTAGTATATGATATAATGTTATAGTATGTCATAGTATGTTATAGTGTATTGTAGTGCATTCTAATATAGCATATTTCAGTATGTTATAGTATATTATCATATGTTATAGTATATCACATCGCATTATAGTAAATTATCGTTTGTTCTAGTATGTTCTAGTATATTACAGATGTTGTAGTATATTTCAGTGTCTTATCATCTAGAGTAGTATCTATTATCGTAATTACTCATACATCAGGTTGAAACCCTGCTTACCACTGGGCGGGAAATGTAACTGGGTCACCTCCATAAACGGCCGCCCTCTCGGAGACTTCCGGGGTCAATCTACACCCCAAACCCCATGTAACCTCTACAAACCAAGCTCTAAGCCCTAACTCTAAACCCTGATCCATAATTCCTAAACCTTAAACCTTAATCCCTAAACCCTAAACCCTAAACCTGAAACCCTAAACCCTGAGGTGGGAGCTGGCCTTGAGTCTCCTGAAAAGCGTGGAGAAGTTCTGCCTTCCCAACGTGGTCTGCCCTTCGCCCACAGTGGGTTCATACAAGGGCCTGAATCTGGTTTAGGGCTTAAGGATTTAGGGTTTAGGGTTTAAGGATTTAGGGTTCGGGATTTAGGGTCCAGGGTTTAGGGTTTATAGGGTTTGGGTTTTACGGTACCAATTGTAGAGAATCAAGGGAAGAAGACAATGGAAAATGCCATGGGAACTTGGGTTATACAGGGTTTTATGAGGCTAACTGCCAATATATGCTTCTAGATTTCTTGTAGAATCGTCCCTAAACCCTAAACCCAACCCCTAAACCCTAACCCTCCCCTCACCCCCCCCCCCGCGAGAAATATCTCGCATAGTCCTCAAGTTGATATTGGCAGTTACTTAAGCTGCTACATTACGGCTACTGCTGCTGAACGGGGTTGGGGAAGCGGAAAGGAAAATGGAAGCTACCATCTTATCTGGGGTTAGGGCTTTGGGTTCGGGCTTACTGGTGCTCAAGTGGCAGAGGATCCTGTACATTACCTCCCAATGAAAGCCCCTAAACCCTAAACCCTGTACCCTTGATGTAGACCCATGATTAATAAACCCCCTCTTTATAAAGGCCTGAATGTTAGGATCCGATTATATTCCCTATGAAGGGGAGGGGGTTTATTAATCAGGGGTCTACGTTATCATTGTACTTTTACTACGAACCTCCTCGCTCACCAGTAAGATTAGTCATGAGGCAGGGAGTTGCTTTGTGGAAGCCCGTGTGACTGAAATCACGAGAACCCAACCCGTTAGGGTTTAGGGCTATAGGGTTTAGGTTTATGGTGCTAGGATCCCGAGTGCTCAGTTGACTGAGGCTTCAACGCTGCCATCAGTGCCTGCGAGACTGGGTTGCTGTTAAGGAACTTAAATTAAGCTACTATAATAAGGGAACCCCATTATTTATCATATACCCATATTATCGTAACCCTAAAGCCCAAACCTTCTATACGCATAGTATGGTACCTTACACCTTAAACCTGAATCTTATACACCCATATCATGGTAACCTAAACCCTGAGCCCTAAACCCTGAACCCTAAACCCTATATGCTAGTTGCCCAAAATATTGGAACTGCAATATAGACCCCCGAATACTATAGTCCTTATTCTGGGGACCCCCAAAAGGGTACCCCTTATTTTGGGAAACGCCCATATACCCATATCATGGTAACTTAGCTTCAGTTGCTTAACAGACCCTAAACCCTAAACCCTAAACCCTAAACCCAGGACAGTGCTTTACGCTGGGCCTGGGCCTTGGAGACCGCGCGGCAACTGGCAGCGAGGGCCTTGAGGAAGGGTTTATTTGGGGGTTTCCCAAATTAGGGTTTAGGGTTTAGGGTTTAGGGGTCCCTATAATAAGGACTATAGTATTTTGGGGTCTATATTGGGGTCCCCTTATTTTGGGAAACTACCATGTAAAGGTTGGGTTATTTCGAGCTATAGCGATAGTCAAGGGTTAAGGGTTTGGGGTCTAGGGTTTGGGGTGTAGGGTTTAGGGTTTGGGGTATAGGGTATAGGGATGAGGGAGACGTAAGTGGAAAAAGACAATTGGAACATTAAATTGAAATCTCTATTTGAGGTTCGGGTTTTGGTGGTTCAGAGGGGTCGACAATAGCCTTGAAGTCATGTTGTCTGCAGTCATTCCAGGAACCCTGTGAGGCCCACAGCAGTGACGGTGGCCTCGGCAATCAATGCTTGTGGGGAGCGCTGGGAGCTGGGACTTCAATGGCTCGTCCGAGGCCCTTGGGAGCTAAACCCTCAAGCCCATATAAACTTACCATTACTGAGGGTACCCAAATTTCCTTAATTTTAACATTTTAAAATTTTAAACCCAAAATCCGCCCCCAAACCCTAAGTAATGGTAATAAATCCTAAAAGTCCAAGGCCCTTGGGACCGTGTGTGCTGGAATGGGGCCCTGAGTGCGTGCGAGAAGGGCGGGCAAAGCCAAGCCGCTTTGCGGTTGGCTGATGCCATGCTGGACGCTGCGGTAGAGCCAGACACTTGCCTCTTCTTTTGGCAATGAAGGAATGCATCCTCCAAGTAGTACCTCTACCTATAGAACCTCGAAGAATGTTGTAGTGTCCATTTCCTTTAGTGTATCTATATAATGCCAATTTGAACCCAATAAAAACCCAATAGAGACCCATATAAAACCCAAGATAAACCCAACATAAACCCAAGATAAATCCAATGCAAGCCCAATACAGCCCCAATACAAGCCCTAAACCCTTAACCCTAAACCTTCCATCTTCCCAGGACACCATCACCCACAATGCCCTCAGCAGCGCCTTTGCACAGGATGGCCTTTGGCAGGCATCCTTGAAGTGCTTGGGTGCCTGGGTTTTGGAGGGTTGAGGGTTTGGGGTGTAAGGGTTTTTGGGCTTTAGGGGTTTAGGGGTTTAGGGTTTAAGGTTTTAGGGTTTGTGGTTTAGGGTTTTAGGCTGTAGGGTTTTTAGGGTTTGTGGTTTAGGGTTTAGGGCTTGCAAGGGAAGCTTTGGGGATATGTGGGGATATAGCGAAGAAGAGGGCGTCACACGGAAAAATGCACTATTTGAGGTTTGGGTTTTAAACCCCTAAGCCTCTAAACTACCCCTAAACCCTAAACCCCAAACTCTAATCCCTACACTGCTGAGGCGAGACTGAAGCCGCGTCTGTTATCAGCTACAACAGTTGCTGGGTTGGCCTTTGGGGTATCTTACATTTTGGTGCACTGCCCCCCCTCAGTAACAGTTGGATAATAACCATAATAGGGTTATATATATATAGCCCTTAATAGGACCCCTAATATAGACTGTTACTGGGTGGGGGCAGTACCCAACTTAAGTATTTTCCCTGATTGGTCACATAAGGATCCTATGTACCTTAGGAGGACCCCCCACCCTGTAATAGTGACCACGAGGATTATATTACGGTCCTATTATATTCCTACTACGCCACTATTGCAGGGTGCGGGGTCCTCCTAATATATACCCTAAACCCTAAACTCTATACCCTAAACCCGTAAACCCTAAACCCCAAACCCTAAAACCCTAAACCCCAAACCCTCAACCCCTAAACCCTAAACCCTTTTTTTCAAAGGGCTCTAAAGGCCAAGCAGAGTAGTATTTTATTTGAGGATACTATGGTACCCAATATAGAGTAAGATTCTATCCTCCTTTTGGGTATAATATTCTATATAAGGAATATCATCTTACTGGGTATAACCACCAAAAAAACCATTACTTACTATAACCCCAATATAACCCCCACTATATACCCTATTATAATATAGTAGTTTCCATTTTCTTTTCCATTATCCCTATATTACTGGGTTTAACCACCTAAACCCTAAACCCTAAACCCCTAATCCCTAAACCCTAAACCCCAAAAAATCTTACTGGGTTTAACCCCAAAAAAACATTACTCACCAAGGTTGCATCACGGCTTCTGCCACAGCGGGAGCCTGGCCTCAAGCCGCTGACTTCTTCACGCGCCTTCAGGTGGGTTTAGGGTTGAGGGTTTAGGGTTTAGGCGTTAGGGATTACAGTAGGGTTTAGGGATTAGGGTTTAGGGTTTAGGGCTTAGGGATTAGGGTTTAGGGTTTAGGGATTAGGGTTTAGGTTTAGGGACGAGGGTTTAGGCTTTAGGGACTAGGGTCTACTTTAGGGTTTAGGGATTAGGGTCTAGGGTTTAGGGATCAAGGTCTTGCCGCAAAATATCTCGCATGCGATCCCTGGAAGGGAGCCTCAATTGTCCCCTTGTGCTGCGTGTATGGGCTTAAGGTTTAGGGATTAGGGTTTAGGGTTTAAGGTTTAGGGTTTAGGCATGGGACTTAGCAACTACTCATACCCGGCCGGTTGCGGGTATTTTCATCCCAAGACCTTCGGGTTTAGGGTTTAGGGTTCAATTTGAGCTATAGTCTAAACTCTTTAAAGGGGGTTATATAGGGGATTTTTTAGGGGAGTGTTACAGGGGCTACTAAGGGGCATGCTAGGAGTTTACACTCTAGCCCATTTCATTTCGACTTCATTTTCCATTTAGCTCTCCATAACCCCAAGTGGTTACTACCAAAACATAGTACCCCCCATGAGAAGAAACCCTCCAATATAGGTCCAATGTATAATAGGTGCAGTATCTCTAAACCCGTCAAACCTAAACCCTAAAACCACAGACTTTAAACCTTAAAATCCAAACCCGAAAGCCTAAACCCTAAACCTCAAAACCCGAAACCTGTAGGCGCTAGGGATTTTTGAGAAATTCTCAGGTGGCAAATATCAGGCCTAGCCTGGTCAGCCGAGCTGCATGGCTGACAGCCTGTGACACAGCCGCCCTTCAGAATAGGGTTTAGGGTTTAGGGTTGAGGGTTGCGCCTTTCAGAATTGTTAGGGTTCAGGGCCCAATATCCCTTATTTAGGGAAGATACCCTACGTGATATTACGATCCTTAATCTCAAGCCCCCGAATAATCCCTGGGTTCCCCAGTGTAGTGATGGAGCCATTTTTTGGGTTCCATTTTTTGGATCCTTTATATAGGGGGTCTATTTTTTTTTCAAGTGCCGGCAACATATGGTGTTATAGGGATATATGTAGGGTTTACGATGTATGGCGCTGCTGGTGGGTTCAGCTTTCAATTTCAGTTTCTTTCAGTTGTCAATGTTGTTTGAGTGTTCTCTCCCTAGACCCTAAACCCTAAACTTAGGGTTTGAGGAGGATGGCTGTGGCCACTATGCTATTCTGCTGCTACTTTCAGAACATGTGGATTTCCATGTGAGACATATTCCAATAAATTCCTTAATGGGGGTTAGATCTAAGCTCCTCAAAGGAGGGTTATATAGGGGATTATATAGCAGCGCAGTTCTGAGATGTGCAAGCAGAGAAACTCGTTACAACCTGACCCGAGGAACGTGTCAATTGGGAACAAACAAGAACACAAACACAAGCTTTTTGGAGGGTATGTCCCTACCTTTGGGGGTGGTTTATACGTTTTTCAGCTTTCTAAACGGGATTCCTTGCAACCCGCAAACTTCTTGTTTTTTCAGCAAGAAGCTCACAAGCCCAAAGAGCCCCAAGAGATTTTTTGCAGCTTCCACTTCGTAAGATGAAGCATGTCCCCCCATAGGTATACATCATAAGCGGACACGCGGAGTCACACATGCTCATGTACGTGTGTATATATACATACATATATATTTTGGAAATAATTATTAATCTACGTGCATGCAGATGTATATATATATATATATGTACACACATGTCTGCGTATGTATCTGTGCATGTATTATTATTATTATTATTATCATCCTGATTCTTCTTATAATGTATAGTCAGCAGCTCCTATGACAGGTGAGAGGTCTGCGTGCTGGCGTACCGCCCTGAGCTCCCTCAGCCTTAGCGACTTCGCCTGCGCCACAGCCACTAGGCTTAGGGTTTAGGGTTTAGGGTTTTGTTCTGGAGGGTCAGGGGACTTAGTAAGTAGGTTAATAATGGGGTACTATATGGGTTATAGGGGTTATTAACCTACTTACTAAGTCCCCCTGACCCTCCAAGTAGGCATGTTCTGAAGGTGTTGAGGGTACTTTCTCTTTATCAAAAATCCACCGCAAGCAGCTAAAAGCTTAGGTGGGTGTGCTTTTTTTAACGTAATGTTTTCCTTGCCAGAAACCCCGAGAAGCGGTTCAACATTTTTAGGCAAGAATTAGCCCACCCCACAAAAAACAACAGCTAAACGGCCTTCAGCCGAAACCCTAGACTCTGGTTTCAGGGCAGATTCAGGCCATCAGCGCCTGTGGGGAACGGTGGCGCAGTGCTATGCAGCTCCTCTTGGAGGATGCCTGGGCTTACGATTTCAGTCACTAAGGGTGTAGGGTCTAGAGGAAGATTTTGGGGACAACGGGTTTAGGGTTTGAGGTTTCATTCTAGGGTTTAGGGTAAGATTTTAGGGACTAACTAAGGCTTTGGGGAGTCAGGTCCCCACGTTTCGTTTGGAAAGCTTTGTTGTGATGTCTGTATTTTGCCTACCTCGTTAGGCTAGTTCTGCCCTGTTCAATGACAGCCACCCTGTTCTTCATGAAGAGTTCTCCAAATCCGTCAAAAGGTATGTTTCAAGGTGGCATCCCCTACGGTGTATTATCTGGGCTGCCAAACCACCCCATCTGTACTATCACTCAAGTTTCCCCCTTCATAAGGCTCATGTTAGCTTAGTTTGAGGTTATTGAGGGAAACCTTGATGAGGGAGGGTAGTATAGGGATGCACAGGGTGGGTGCTTAGGATAAGTCTGCATATTTCTACCAAAGAACAACGTAATGGAACCTCTTTGTATGGGCCGCGCGACTATTATGAACAACGCGATTTCAACACCCACATTTGGGGCTGGGAGCCAGTGCGCGGGGCGGAGGGCATACCCGGAGAGCTCGATTGAATTCAAGGGAAACAAAGGCACATTTTTGCGTAGGTTCCCGCCTGCTAAAATATTCTAGGAATGTATAGGGGCCTTATTACGATCATACTGTTATCTCTTTTGTTCCTAAGGCGCATCCTTTGATCAAGAGATATCAGGCTCCGTCAGTAGGTGGGAAAATATCAGCCTTGCACGCCCGCAGCCCTGGCCGAAGCCCCAGCAAGCCCCCGAGCTTAATGTAGACAGCCAGCACTAGGTTCCTTGTAGCGGCCTTATTCAAATCGACTGCAAGATGATATTCGTACTTATCTCAGGCTTTTCAAAACCTTCTGTAAGGAAAGAAATTTTGAATCAAGGGCCATTGGGCTCCCTCACTACGCAGGTTATTGTGGTAAAGGCCCCTAATAAAGGCTCCCAGAAACGGACCAGAGAAAGTAATATCAGCCTTGCTCGCCAAATGCGCCCAAGCACTAGCAAACTCCTCACTCCAGGCAAAGATCTCAACGTAGAAGCTTCGATGATTGCCAAAGTCCATTTTAGACCTCCAACTGAAATCGGTAATTATTTCGGGCCTTTACACATTACATGATACCTCTTAAGCCCACACGAGCTCAATTTCTATGGCACTTTCCGTTTTGATTACCCATTTATTTCTGTATAATTGTAAGCCCTAAGCGCTAAACCCTGTACATCCTATATATACGTAGATGTGATTTTGTATATATATATATACAATATGTACATATGTATATATCCTGATGTACCCCTACCGTATCCTGGTCCTCAGTGCCTTTGTTTGACTTTGTGGCACTTGGTTTAGAGTTTTACGGTTTAGGCTCCATAATGCAGGTTTCACGTTTTATGGTTTAGGGTTCAGGGTTTAGCGTTTAGGGTTTAGGGTTCAGGGTTTAGGGTTTAGGGTTTAGGGCTTGAACAGGGGAAGGGACCCCTATGAAAAGTGCCAATGTATGACCTGGATTCCTGCAAGGGCATAGATCGCCACAGCTGTTCACATATTGCCTTTGTTGGAATACTTATGATCCATTTCATCCCTTCCCCATCATATCAAACACTCTACCACCCTTGAATTTTTTTAATGGTGTATATTTGGGGACATCATTAATGTCAGGCGGTGGGGGTGATGAAGGTGAGGGAGGGATAATTCATTTCCCACTCATGACCTTTAGCTTTTAGGGTTGCTGAAGCCCTCAAACCTGAAACCCTTGACCTTTAACCCTGAAGCCTAAGCCCCACGAGCTGAAGGCAAGGCAGGGTGCGGTGCTCCCAGATGTGGTAACCATGGGCGCGGCCACCAGCGCGTTCCTTAGGAAACAATGACAACCACTACTTGGGACTTCAGTTTAAGGGTTAAAGGTCGGGGGGTGGATTTAGGAATTATTTTTTTGGGAGTTATGAGTGCCTTGCAGGGATACTGCCCCACTAAACCCTGAACCCTCTTCCTTGAGCACCACTAAGGTTCTCAGAGCGCAGTCTGTGGCGACTGGGTCCAATGGGCGGTTTCATGTAGAAAGCTAGTTGGGTTTAGGGTTTAGGGGCCTAAATGATATCCTCTAAGCGAGAATCAACAGGAAAAGGCCATGGATAATGAAATGGAAGCTGGGTTTATGTAGCGGTATACAGGGGAAATTAGGAGTGCTATGGTCCTTCATTCATGTATAGATACGGTATATGGTACCTCAAATAGCCTCAACATGATACTCTTTTTTCTGGCCCTAACATTAAGATCTCGCATTATGCGCATTATGCGGGAATCTTGAAGGGTTTTTTTGGTGGAGTTGGGTGCGAGTAGACAGATTAAAGCTTTTTTTTTTCGTGTTATGAATTTCTTCTTTTCCATGAGTTCTCGAACAAAAATCAAAATGTTTTTTTGGGCCTTCTCCCAATACCCAGGCAAGGGTGCGTCTCCATGTTGTGTCCTGCCTGGTCTTCAGTAGATGATACGGTTTAGGTTTTAGGATCACACCATTGGTATTTTGCTCCTCACGAACGGTTGGATAATGCTTACATTTTAGGTGGGCCTGCTATGTGCAATACTGGTACAACAGGAAGATAAAGAGGACCCCAATATAATTACCAGTATCCTTTACAGTCACTGTTACAGGGCGGGGTGAACCTAAATCATTCTAGTGAAATGCATAGTATGTACAGACTCTTCCTGAAAGGGGGTCAGTGCCCAAGGTAAAGAGAGATTTCAGGTGTAGGGTTTAGGGTGTAGGGTTTAGGGTGTAGGGTTAGGGTGTAGGGTTTAGGGTGGCTTTGTATGGTTTGTTTTCGCAGATACTGAACATAGGCGTTATGCTGAAGTTGTAAGTTGCTTTGTAAGACTTCTAGTGACTAGTGTGCATAAATGCCCCCATCTTACCCAAAAGGAAACGGGCGTTCTCATTAAGTAGCTTGCGTAAAGGGTTTGCTTGGGAGGCTGACTGTGGCTGTCACATTGTGGTCCTTTAAAATGGAGTTGTAGGGCCCACCATACATGTAGTAAGAATTGGCAGTCCTTCGCTCCTTTGCGTCTGCTTCAGAAATGATAAGGCGAATTCACTGACATTCTGATCCAAATTCTAAACCCTGAACAGTCATTGATGAGCGGAGGCGCCTTGGGGGCTTCCCGCCCAACGAATTGATCTGCGGAGCAGCCATAACTGCATGTTTCAAGGCGGAGGAAAGAGGAGAAACTTGCTGCGCAATGTGCTGTTTTTTGTTAATTAGTTAGTTAGTTAGTTAGTTTGTTTGTTTGTTTGTTTGTGGTTGTACGTCCTTCCCCTAGTCACGCCTCGCGCCTGAAGCCTTCTGCCTGTACTTCCTTACCGTGTTCGCCGAATCTGTTTACCTCAAGGTCCCCAGGACTTACTGGTTCTTAGTAGGGAATAAGGAATATAATCCTTATACAAACCCCATTATAATATATTCACATATTCCCTACGAAGCCGGACGTCTCATTCTTATAAGCAGTTTTAAGGTGAGGTAGGTCTTTCTGCCATTGATTCCGGTTGCCGACGTCAGAAACACAAATGCGCTTCACGGACAACCTGAATTTGACGCATGTGCTGTGCCATTGTTGTTGCTATGTTTGATAGGACAAGTTCTGCACGACCCTAGGTACCCTGTGGTATCATCATGTACTCAGGTCATGCAAGATTTTCAATACCAAGGCTATGTTACGGGAATGATCAGGGTCACTGATGCCATTGTGAGCGTGATTTGCTTCAGGCCTAAACTCCTGGGTCCTGGGTTGCTTTTAAGGAACTTCTTTAGAGTATTCACTATTAGAACAAGGAAGCCCAGTTATTTATTGCATAGCCATGTTATGGTGACTTAATCCAAGTTCTGTAACAGCAACCCAGACTCTTCATTTAATGATTGTCAGCTTTGGTAACTGTCACGTTAGGCTTTAGTGCGTCTGGTTCCAGTCGAGAAGTCTGACATCAAAAGCCCAAGAAAGCCTGTTAAAGAGTCAACGAATCTTTTTGTATCCAACTGCAGGAAGCAGCAGCGTTTTTCTGGGTGCAACTACTCGGGGGATTGCTCCACGGGCAGGTCTCTCATCTGGGTTGCTGGTAAGGAACTTGTATTAAGTTACCATAACATGGAAACCGTATTGACTTAAATAAAGTTCCTTAACAGCAAGCCAGTAATTTGTCCTTTCCTCGACCCAAACTTCTCCAACGCAAAAAGCCTGGGTTGGCCTTTAAAACATTGAGCTATGTTCCCTTCTTGGTATTAGGTATCATAAGGACCCTATATACTGTCTAAGGACATTTGGAGGGACCCCCAATAGGGACCCTTGTAGCTTATGGGGATTCATATGGGGACATCCTAGGGATATAGGGGTTATATAATGGCTATATAAGGGTTATATATGGTAATGGGATTAAGGGTCCCTATTAGGGGTCCCTCCTAAAGTCCCTAGACACTAAGGTTTTTCAATAGGCTCCAAAGGCCAACCCCGAAACGCATTCAACACACTTCCCAAAACCCAAAACCCCTAAACCTTATTTGTGCACCTATCAAAGCTAAGGGCCCGTTTCAACTGAACCCTACCCACAGCAACCTCGGGGCTTTCCCAAAACTATATAGGGGATCCCTTTCTGGGGGTCCCCAGAATAAGGATCATAGAATACCGGGGTCTATATTGGGGTCCCCTTATTTAGGCAAGTTACTCCCTAGACCTTGCAAAAAGTTCAAGATACCAAAATATCAGGTACAATCCAGTTTTTCTAATTAAATCGGTTACTATAGGTGGACAATAGTACGACATTATGGCAGTCTTTAAGGCGGTCCATCAGCACACGGACCCTAATGCTGACAACCTTCCCAGACATCCTAGCAATCCCTAAGCCCCAAGGCCTGAACTCTAAACCCTGTTTAGGGTTGAGGGTTTAGGGTTGAGGGTTTAGGGTTTAGGGCAATGTCCCGAGCAGGTCCAGAATAATTTTCAGCCGGCAGCTCAGCCAATGTGAGTTGAAAGGTTTCATAGGGGTGCCATGGATGGAGGAAATCTCGCACCACCTAGGATCCTCAATATAGAAGTAAATTATATCTAAATATGCATATCTATATATATATATACACCTCTATATGTACATATATATATATATGTGTTATACATGTCTATTTAGCATTTGTCAGGGTAGAAGGTAATCAGGTTTATGAAAGATCTCCTCCTCGCAGTATCACTCTTTTGCCGCCAGCAGCATATCTATATATATATATACACACCTCTATATGTACATATATATATATGTGTTATACATGTCTATTTAGCATTTGTCAGGGTAGAAGGTAATCAGGTTTGTGAAAGATCTCCTCCTCGCAGTATCACTCTTTTGCCGCCAGCAACAAGGATTCAAGGATTCACTCAGTATTCAAGTTTCCCGACGTCGTGCATCGTTTCTTGTATAGTTTCCAGGGAGGCATAGTGCGGCTATACAATGGCTCTTCCTGCACATATGGGTGGTTGTCAAAATTATGGTCCCTTCTTGGACCCCTATTATAATACAGCACCTAATATTTAGGGTACCCAAAAAGGGATCATAATTTTGACAACCACCCATATACATGCGGGAAGGCGTAGGTGTGAGGCTTCTACGGTGTTTTTGAGGGTTCGGGGTGGCCGTTGGACTGTGAACGCGACTGCAACAAGCGTTTGCTTGATTCTCGAGTCCTATGCTTACTCCTGACCAAGTTACTCGTTCTGGGTGTCATAAGTTTACAGGTACACCTAAGTAGGTGATTGACAAGGGCCAACTAACCCACTCCTATTCTCATTCCCAGCTCTCGTCAAACGTGCTATCATCTGCCAGAAAGTTGTCACTATGGCTGCTATACAGTCGGCCCTCTTCTAGTCGGATATAGACTCTTCAAGGCCCGTAAACTTATGTGTTGAAACTTACATGCTGCAATCTCAAGTATAGGCATGGATCCCATGATCCCATGGTAGCTCTTGTGCAATGACCCCCAATCAGATGCAGTGGCCACTTTCCATTCCTGCATTTGCTACTAGCAGACAGCAAGTAAACTACTACCATCAAGGCTTACATAGCCCGAAGCCGCCAACACCCAAAACCTTAGACATATGCCCCATATCCGAAATGTCCCAGCATACCCCTCCTTGTATCATGACACATCTTGACAGAGGCGTATGGTGGTCCATATTGGGGTCCCCCTATTTGGGGCATACCATCCCTATATAACCCTAGACACAGTAGCTTCCATTTCATGTTCCATTGTCTTTTCCATTTGATTCTCCATTATTGGGGTAATAACCCTAAACCCTNNTAAACCCTTAACCCTAAACCATATCTATCCCTTTGTCGAATCAATGGGCGACTTCAGGTCATGGCCGACTGCCAAATCACGACCTGGAGGTTCATGGGACTTAGCTACCACAACGGTATTATAGTATATTATAGTATACTNNAGTATACTATAGTATATTAAAGTATGTTATACCGCAACAACAACAACAACAAAGATTACCGCTGCGATTGCTACAGTTACTGGTACTAGTACGTGCCCACTTAGATGCAGCTAAGAAGTCTCATGAACCTTCAGGTATGCGACTCGGTGGAGTGAAAAGACACTGCGCTCAGGGTCTCGCGTTTGGCTAGGTTTTCTACCGCTTAGGGTGCAAGGTTTGTCTTGAAAAGCTTGTAGCAGAGGGTTTGATCTTGTCGTTTAGGGTTCCAGAGGGTTTGGGAGGATGCGGAATGTTGGATGGGGAGAACTTGGCCTTGTTGTGGTTCCCTTGCAGGCTTCTGGGTTTCCTGCCTGCGGTGCGTATGCTGGCTGCTTTTTTTTTTGTTTTTTTAATTGTGGTTTTCGTGTTTTTTTTTTTTTTCTTTCCTCTGTTTCCTTTAAGTTTTCCTTT
>CAJNIZ010045954.1:2135-17450 GCA_905231905.1 Symbiodinium pilosum
CCCTGAATCCTAAACCCTAAGCTCCATTCAAGCCATAGCAACCTTGAACCCTAATCCTGCAAGATGCCATACAGCCATGACCAGCACATGATCGGTGATGCAACACTGACGGACAAGCGGTGAATAAAAATGTGAACAATAATATGGGGTTTCCCAAAATTAAGAGTACCATGTTGGGGGTCCGCATAATAAGGACTATAGTATCTTGGGGTGTATATTAGGATCCTCCTATTTCCATAATGTTTCTTGAGCCGAAGTCCTTGAAAGTCTGGTCCTCCTTTCCCTTACATGGGCTCCAAAAGAAGGACTCCTGAGTAGTGTTTTTGGTGGTTGAACCTAGTAAGATTATATTCTTCATATAAAATACGATACCCAAAAGGAGGATATAATCTTACTCTATATTGGGTACCCTAGTATCCCCAAATAAAATACTACCCTCCTGATCTTTGGAGTCTCTCCTAGTAACGGGAATGTAACCAACACCCAAGACCTCAGACGCACCTATAAGCCAAACGGCAAGATCATAAGTCATAGGTGTCATAAGCAGTCACGGTCAATGACAACCCCGAACCCTAAACCCCTAAACCCCCACACACAAAAAATGGCAGCTTGCACAAACAGGGGGACCCAAAACCGTATTTGGAAACCCTAAACCTTAATCCCTAAACCCTCTATAGCCCTACAGAACCCCATTAAACCCCTAAACCCCCTTAAAGGTACCCTAATACTTTTGAAGCCCCCCTCTATGCTTGTGAGCGCCCGGAGGGTTCAGCTCGCTGTCCCTGGGCTTGGTTTAGGGTTTGAGGCTTAGGGTGTAGGGTTTAGGGTTTAGGGTGTAGGGTGTAGGAATTTTGGGTTTGCAGTAGGATTTGGGCTCTCAGGGGACACTCAGTGACGCTTGAAAAGGGTCTCAGGGATATACAGGTTTAGGGTCTAGTAGTCTAGCACAGTCTGACCCTCAACCCTAAGCACTAGACAGTAGGACACGAAGGAGCTACAGCAATGAGCCTCTGAGAAGTCTACAGCCATGTGCATGAAGGTGCGATGTAGGACTGTCAATGCTGTATAGTCCACCTTGAGTAGATGGAATATGGCTTTGGGTATAGTTATAATGATCCCCATATACCCCATATTCTATCTACTTAAAGGGGGACTATATCCCAAATCCGCAAGCCCTAAAGCCTCAGCAGCAGGCTTTAAAGACAGTTCAAACAATCCACAAGATTAATTTGCCCTGGTAGTTCCTGTATAACTCCCAGTAGTACAGTAGCTCCCAATTTGTCTTCCCAGTCCTTCCTTCCCTGCTAACTTGAGGCATAACACCTCAACCCTATATGAGCTATAGTCTAAACTCCGAGCATCCCTTCTAACATCCCTATAGAATTCCCCATATCTAATACCCCTGCATAACCACCGCCCAAAGAGTTTAGATGACTGTGCATACACCACCATGAACCCTAAACCCTAAACCCTTAACTCTATATACTCCCCAATGACCCCCTTTCATATATACATGTATATGTATCATGTATCACCATGAACCCTAAACCCTAAACCCAAATTTACTCCCTACATAACCCCCCCCTTCTTCATATGAGATATAGTCTAAACTCCTAGTATCCCCTAAATAACCCCTATAGTAGTCCCCTATATAGTCCCCTATATAACCCCCTTTTCAGGAGTTTAGACTATAGTACATATGTCACCATGAACCCCATTTTCCATGTCTTTTCCATCATGGGGGTACCATCCCGGGACCCTTAGAATGCCAAGGCTTCAGGGTTTAGGGTTTAGGGTTTAGGGATTAGGGTTCGGGGCTTAGGGTTTGAGGATCTGGGTTTAGGGTTTAGGGTTAAGGTTTAGGGTTTAAGGGTTTGGGGTTTAGGATGTAGGGTTATAAACTTTTGGGCCCCTATGTACGCATTGTTTGCATTCTCAGATCCCTAGGGTTAAGATCCAGGCAGTTTTTTGAAAGAAAAACCTAGCCCCAAAGCTCCGCGTGGTTCCTCGACCTAAGCCAAACATAAAGCCAAAAACATCGAACTTGAACTCCAGGGTTTAGGGTTTAGGGTCCAATTCCTGCCTAAACGGCCTAACGATTGAAACAGGCGCAAACTTGTGTTGCATCCCCAACGCCAAGTTCGCGACCATCGACCATCATTACTTCGGGTGTAGCCTCCTCCTCGTGGAAAGGCCATGGGTTGGGTTTACAGTTTTGGGTTGACTTACTGGCGCAAATACCTCTACATGAGCTATAGTCTAAACTCCCAGTATCGCCCTTAATAACCCCAGTAGTACTCCATTATATAATCCCCCATACAACCCCCTTGAAGGAGTTTAGACCATAGCTCATATAATCCCCATAAATCTCCCTGTAATGGTCCCTATATGCACTCCTCTTTAAGCACCAGTAAGTTTAGAGTTTAGGTTGAGCTCTAGGGTCATTCTGGGAAATTAACTAGCTTCTTTCCGGACCATTCGAGCTATGGTCAACACTCATAGTATCCCCTTTAATACGACCTACAATGGACCCCTATATGATCCCCTACATAACCAGCCTTTCAGGAGTTTAGCCTACAGTTCATTTCGGTTGTGGACTTTGGTGCGCAACTGGGAAGAAACACCCACCCCAACCCCATCAGCCTTCCCAGAGCAGAGGCATACGGGCAGGATAAAATGACGGTGCCTAAACCCTAAACCCTGAACCCTAAACCCTAAACCCTAAACCCTGAACCCTAAACTGGGTGCTGAAACGTGCGGGAAGTGCGGAAGACACAAAGGGCCAAGAACCCCTCCTCAGAGCAGGTCGAGCCTTGACTTATTGGTGGCTCGTAGGATAGATAAGGGAAACCACTATAGACGTAGAATATATACATATATATATATATGTATATATGCTGTATATATACACATACAGATATGAATATACATATATATATATAGGGTTTATCATTCTTGGTTTGGGGGAATAGGGGAACATGATATACAGGCGCTATATTCCGTAAGTTACTCCCTACTTACTACCAGTAAGTTGAGGCAGCTTAGGCAATAGAAATGTGGAGTCACTCCGGGATGTTTGCAACAAAGACATTTGAGGTTTAGGGCTTAGGGTTTAGCAGTAATCATGCATAAACACTGGTCCAGAACACGCCATCAACAGAAACTGCAGCCGAGCTTCACAACAACCTGGCACGTCAAAGAAATCTTCAACGCCAAAGCAGTGACGCTCCAAACCCTGTCGGCCCTGAACTCCCATTTGCGTGGCGAGACGCGATAACGCAAGCAACTCTATATAGGAATAGTACGACTTTGGTAAGGCTTGAGATACGGCAGTCTGGGCAGCACTTCCAGGTTGGAGAGTGCAGCTTTAGCTTGAGTCTCCTCGGGCAAAACTTAAATCCCATGTAAGCGGGAAATCCAGGCGTTCTAAATCCTGAGTCCCAAGCTGTGTGAACCAAGACTCGGACCCATTTTCTCATGCGCCTCGACGGAATCCAAGGATACAGATAGTAGAGGATCAAGAAGAAAATTGAATGGAACATGAAAGGAAACTCGGGGAAGTATACAGATAATTACCTACGTTGGGCCTTCAGTCTAGAAATATTACCTACGTTAGGCTGTTTGGATCCCTAGGGACATGAGCATCAAAAGCCTTAGGAAGAAATTCGGCTTTACAGTAAGTATTTAAAATCTACTATGAACCGCCACCACCCCTCAACCCCGCAGACCCAAACCCTAAACCCTAAACCCTAAAAACCCGAAACACTAAACTCACGCCGCTAAGCAGGGAAAGTCCTCGGGCGTCTGCTTTCCAGCATCGTTGTCCTGATCTGAGTTGTGGTCCTTGCCCAGCATACACGTTGAAGGGTACGTGCCGAAAAAAGGTTTAGGGTTTAGGGTTTAGGGATGGAATCTGCTAAGCATCCCTACAACTGCTACAATCTCTTCCATCGGAGTCTACATGCTGTTAGAGTTGTGCAGACACTCTCTTGGCGACGCATGAGTAAGTAAAGGAGTCTCAAAGTCGCTTGGGCCCTGGCGTAGATTTTTTTCGGAACCCTTCGGTCCATGAGTATATGCTGTAAACCTACCCTACACTCAAAGCGCTACACCGTTTAGCTACATGCACCCTTTGGGAGTTGGCTCTGGGCAGGAAATGTGCCATAGTTCTTTCACCTGACGATGCGGCAGTCCTCCATGTCACTATCTGGCGACGGTGGCGGAGCAATCTGGCAATTTTTCTCAAAGACACGGAGACTTCAAAAAAAACAGATGCCTTGAGGATGCCTTTCAACAGTCTGTATGGCTGTTCAAGGTGTATGAGCAAGTTGAGCAAGGCCTAAAATTTCAGTGTTAGGGATTGTTCCAAATCCTGAGGGACCTTCGGGACGTGTCGGGGGCCACTGAGGAAGCATTTGTGTTCCTCACAAGGTATGTTAATGCATGTTGTTTCTTTCTCACCGAAAAGGGTCCCTTAAGTATGCAAGTGAAATAGACCTTAGGGCTCATGTATGAGGAGATGATTTAACGTTGCGGGTTCGGTTTTTTGAAGTCCAGCCAGCATGACACTGTTTTCGTTGTTGATGTGCACAGAAGGCCTGACTTTGAGACAACCTTCTACGAAGCTGACGAAGAGCCAAAGGCCATTCTGACAATTTCCATTGATGCATTCCATCGTAGCTCTTCTGAGGTGCTGTTACGGAACTAAATTATATATAAAGTCACCAGAGTATATGGGTATATAGTTCCGTATAGAATGTGGAGGACGTTGTGTGCTCTGCATACGGGCGTATCATCTCGTCTAGCTGCGGATCATCTTTGTTGTTTAGGGTCCAAGGCGTATGATACCAATGGAATTTCCGATGGTACCGAGTGATCATTGAAAATACCATGTATTCAGAAACCTGCACCTATGGGCATCATGCCCCAGTGTCCAACGATCCCATGCAAATGGGGTTTTGCTTCATCAGACCCCGAACGCTTTCCCAACCCAAAACATAAGCGGTTAAATCCATGCCTGCGCTGTGACTGTCCACTCCCCATCTTGGGTGAAGCAGATCTCGTCGTCTTCGTCCTGTCCACAGCCCGGAGATCGCAGGCTTGGGTTTCGTCTAGGGATTCAGGTTTACAAGGGCGTAGCGTTAAACATTTGAGGAACAGGAACAAATGACTTCCCTAAATTTCATATGCAAAATCACATGGAAACATATCCGGAAGATGACATGACAACTGCACTACCAAGGTGTCTGTAGGGACTGAGTGTGGTGGCCCAAAACAAATGGAGGACGACCTTTTGGTGTACGATGCTATAGTTTTGAAAAGCTTGTAAACCAATTATACTCCGAACAATGCAACTATGCAAGCCGTTACATCTATGTATATATATATGTATACACATAGTATGTATGCACATCAACTTAGGTGATCTAAGCGTCGGCACACAAAAACATCATGGGCTCCCATGCTAGCCGTTCATGTATATACCCCTTTCCAAGTTCCTCCTTCATGTGCTTTAATTAGCCTCATTGCCCCTTAAATGTCAGTTGGGCAGCCTGTAACCATAGATAAAGCGTGCATTGGACCCCAACGTCTATAAAGCTTCCCAACATTGAAATATTTGGAGCCCCGTTAACCTCAACCTTTGCCCCTAAACCTTCACTCTCAACCTTAGGCCTGTGGACGCCAAGGAGCTGATTGGCGCGAGGCTGCTAGATTGAGGAATGCAGGGAGCCCAAACAAATAAGAGCATTTAGGTCAATCTGAGAAGGTCCCTTTGAAACAGCTATCGGGGGGGTTGGAAAGTATACTTAGGGGATTTTGGTAGCCACAACTCCTCAACCTAGGGCCTTAAAATTATCACGTGGCGATACTGAAATTCAAACTGTGGCGTTTGGCGTTACCACAAACCCTTCCTAAAGTCACCCCTAATGCGCCAAGCATCCGACGCAGTGCGTCCACCAGGGTGCACATGTTCCTTCTGCCCTTCAAAAATGTTGAACGAAACCGTTGCATGGACCTTGCCGTAATCTAGGTCATCTGTACGCTGTCGATCCGAAACCTTAAGTCCTGAACCCTGCACCATGCAAGGGCCATGCGTCCTCCGTCTTCTCCAGGATTGATAGCATGTACATATCCTTAGTTGCAACTACAATGCGAAAAGCTTCAACATCCCCCAAGGCAATGACCTTGAAAACCGTATGCCGTCAGCTCCTCATGATACAGGTTGTTGTTCTTGTATGCAAGCAACACCGCTTGAAATACTCGCGGCAAAACTATCAGGGTTAAAGATGCACCAATGTTCTTGATGCCTCTTAGCAGATCTTGGTTCGATGCCCGACCAGCATGTCCAAATGATGGACTGCGTTTTATGGGGATACCGTATCTATGATTCTGCTACACATGCTGCACCCCAAGCCCCATACCCTAAAGAATAGCCCAAACTCTGATCCCCAAACCCTACACACTAAGCCCGAAGCTCTACACTGGATGTGTAGAAATTTCATCAAAACCAGCTGTTCAAAGTTGAGAACTTGGACTGAGGGGCTTAAGCTTTGGGCTTAAGGGTTTAAGGGTTTCGGGTTTCTTCCTGCATGCAGCTGAAAGCCTTCTTGATTAATGGGATAGAGGAGAAAGACATGAAAAGCGAACTGGAGACAAACTGTCATGTGCAAACATCTATATACATATATATATATATACATATAAGCTATAGGCTAAACTCCCAGCATCCCTCTCAATAACCTCTATAAGGGTCCCCTATATGATCCCCCATATAATAACCCCTTTTAAGGAGTTTAGACTATAGCTCATGTAGAATTTGAGATGTATGCAAAAATTCAGCTGGGGCGTCGGGCCCTAAACCCTAAACCCCAACCCAAACTCTAAACCCAAAACCCTAAACCCCAACCTAAACGCTACGCTAAACCCTGAACCCTAAGCCCAGGGTTTGGGCTGACGACTGAATGATATTTGGGAGGCCTAGGTCGTTGAGGTCTTGAGGTAGGACCCAAAACCGTGTCAGGAATGGTGTGGGGTTTATCTTTTAGGCTCGCCTAGACCCTTAACCGCATGTCAAAAAATGTGGACCTCCAATTGCAAATTCTCATCCACCCTACACCCTAAACCCTAAACCACGTGGTCCTGCACACTCCCGGATCATCATTTTTGGCTCTGGAACGTAACCACAAAATCATCAAACTGTTGAAGTCTGAAAGCCCCATGAAAGTGTCTCAAATAATGACCCTGCAGTCAAAATCGATGATCAGAATCCCCCCAATTTTCTTTATGGTCCATTTATCCTCTCGCTTCCTTAGGGCCCCGGTCGTCACAAACAGCAGAATCCCAACCTAGACCCTAAACCCACAAATTAAACGCAAGGTTCCATGAAGAGCTCCGCTGGCTTGCACAGCACAGAGCAAACAGGACAAGTCCTAGGTAGGATTGAGAGTTTAGGATGAGGCTTTAGGATTTAGAGGTTTAGGGTTTAGGGTTTAGAGTGTGGGGTTTAGGGTTTAGGGCTTAGGGGTATATCTCCGACCCCAAAGGACCTTCAGTTTCGTTACCCTATAGAACTCAAATGAGTATAGGTTGTATCAATACCATATAGAACGAATCCATATATATATATATATGAGATCCTTAAGGTAAAGGTCGTTTGATAACCCGCCCACCTACTTTACGGCACCTGCACCGCACGCTGCGTGACGTTGCATCCCAAACGGGGTTTAGGGCGTAGGGTAGCGAATTATCTTGGAGTACTACACGGGCCTAAACACTTACCAAGATCATCTTGAGGTCCATTTGAGGTACCATAGACCATAACAAGGAATATGGAACCACAATATCGGTAATTATTCAGGCCCCTATACTAGGGTAGCGAATTATCTTCAAGTAGGTTTCCTACCAGACAAGTGGCTACAGCCCCCCCGAAACCCTAAACCCTAAACAGCCACTTGGTTTAGGGTTTAGGGGTTAGGGAAGGCCGGGCGCCCCGGTTTACCGTTCTGAGTGGGGATGCACTCGAGATGGAAAGCTAAAGCGGGAGCGCACGGGGTATTCCCTGTAACCCCAGGAATTTGACTACACAGAAATCTGAGAAGGCTCATGGGGCCTTCTTGGGAGATCATAGTCCACAGGTTAGGGTTGAGGGCTTCCAGAGTATGATGTCGTTTTCCAAAGAACAAGTCCCTTTTTGAAAGCTGTATGGCTTTCGCAACTATCGCTTGCATCACATCATAGACATCTGTGTCTCCAGCAACATGAAACTTCTGAACCCAAAGACACCAACTTTTGCCACACATGCCGATGCCTTACAACAACCAGAGACTTTCAAGCACTGGGTGAATAGCCATTCCACATCCGAAACATGCTGTAATGAGCTGAAGGCTAACCATCCGGCGAGAAAACAAGCTAAGGCAGGGCACCAGCGCTTGTTGAACGCTGCCATGTTCTTGTTAATCTCCAGATAGGCCTTCTCTTACTGGTGGTTAGTAGGGAATAAAGGAATATAATCCCTGTATAATCCCTATACAGTCCCTATAAAATCCCTACATAACCACTATATAACTTATTCCCTTATTCCTTACTGCCCACTAGATAGGCCTTCTGTCTGAGCTGAGTTTCAAGGTTTAGGATTTAGGGTTTTCAAGGTTTAGGCTACGTAACAAAACACGAGTGCTGTCTATCCTAGTGATTCTCAGGGACTATAGGTTTTAGGGTTTAGGGTTTCTAATTGAAGTTTTAGGCCTTAGGTTGTTCATTGAAGGTTTAGGGCTTAGGGGTTTCAACTTAATTGGCTTAAGGCTTAGAACTTAAGAGGGTTGAGGGTGGAAATCGTAACTTGTTTGTTCCCTAAACCCTAAACCCTATAGGGCTTAGGGTTTTTGGCCGACTCTCGCAGACAACCTTGAGAGATATAGTCTTTGTGAGTCGCGAAGAAAAACCCGACAACCTTGAAGCATGGTAGTTTCGCAAAATGAGGGGACCCAATATAGACTCCAAACTACTATAGTTTTGGGTTTAGGGTTTAGGGTTTAATGAGGCTTTATGGTGAGTCCTTGGTGTAAGGATCCCGAAATGGTACCCCAGTTTTGGGAAACCGCCACATCCAGGTTTCAGTATCCTGGGCGCTGTTGATGAGACTTGGCAAGCAAATAGGCTTTAGGGTTAGGCTGCACTATCAGTTCCCTAAGCGGAGCTAGCCTGCTTATGAGCGGAGTGTTACACCTACTAAGTCCCCTGAGCCAGCAGGTAGCCAAGAACTATCCGCAAGCCCCATGTCCTGAAATCTGCTACCTTAACCATAAATGCTAAACCCTAAACCCTAAACCTTACCTTAACATCAATCAGAAGACCTCAGCCCTTGAGCCTACTGCTGGACAGTAGGGAGTGGGGAAGGGGATCCCCACAATGTATAAAACCTTGTGTAACAACCCCGGCGAGCCCCCAAACCCTATACACCCTAACCTTAGGAGGACCCCCCACCCTGTAATAGTGACTATAAGGGATAGTAGTAACTAGTAGGGTCCTCTTATATTCCTAGTATACCACTATTACAGGGTGGGGGTCCTCCTAACCCTAACCCAATATTCTGACTTCAGGGATGCCAGCATCCTTCAGAGTAGGGTTTAGGGTTTAGGGTTTGGGGTTTGGGGTTTAGGGTTTAGGGTTTGGGGTTTAGGGTTTAGTGTTTGGGGTTTAGGGTTTAGTATATTCTGTAATTCAGAAGTCAGGCCTACTTGAAGGTTCCTGGGACTTCGTAACGACCTATAGCGGGCTTAAGGCCCTACAGATGATCCCCCGAAGTGGGCTGATGTGCTTTATATGTAGGGTTGCAAGATCAGAAGTAAGTCGTTCCTGGACCCCAATAATACCCCAAAAACCACCACAAAATACAAAAAGCCAGTAGTGTACCCTAAACCCTAAACCCTAAACCAAAAAGGCCAGTAGTGTAGTCTGCATTCTATTCAGGTTCAGGCTACTAGGTACTAGGGACCCTTGAGCCTTACAACCCATAAGCCCTCAAACCTAAGCCTCCTTGAAGCTTATTACAAGGTGGGTTAGGATTTATGTTTTATTACCATTACCTAGGGTTCGGGAGGTCATTTGGTTTATTACCTAGGGTTTGGGAGGTCATTCTGGTTTTGAGCTTTTAAACTTTTGAAATTTTTAAAATTAAGGAAATTTGAATACCCAAGGTAATGGTAAGTTTATATGGGCTTGAGGGTTAAGGGTTTAGGGTTTAGGAGTTAGGTTCAGGATGGGATGGAGCAGCCGGCAGTAGCCTGAAAATTGTACGTGTAAAAATGAGCCGAAAAGCTGGAGACCCTTCAGAGGGTTATGGCAACTAATAGGGCAATTAATAGGGACATATATTAGGGATGCAATACTGGATAATCATATGGAAGAGAAGATGGAACATGCCGGACTGTGATATATGCTGTCTTCAGGGGCTCGGGGTTTTATTGCAACAGATAGGGGATTACGCATCTCCTACTATTCAATTTGAATGTGCAAAAATGGTGCACGGGCCATCTGATTGACCACGGAGGTACGGAGTCACCATGGTCGTGCCTTAAAACTAGGCCCTAAACACTGACCCCAAAGGGTCCAAAGATTCGAACAATGAGGTTGGGGGGCCCCAAATATCTTAATGTGAATAATATTTGGAACCTAACGCCTTGGCATTTGGGTCCCTGGACGCTAAGGGCAAATCCGTATATAATCCCTATAAAATATATTCCTTTGTTCCCTATTAAGAACCAGTAAGCAAACACTAATCTGTTCTCGGGAATTAATTGCTCTTCATGTCCGCTTGGCCATCATCGCTACGCTTTGCGTAGCGAATCAGTTCTGAGCTGCGCATTTAAGGCTTTGGGTGTCAAGGCTTCGGGTTTAGTTTAGGATTTCCGGTAGGGTAGTGCCCCTACATGGCATTCCATGTTCCACGCTTATGTTATCATTAGCTAATGGGCCTCAAGCAAAACATTCCCACCTTCAGATCGAAGCACTGAAGGTGTGCACACCTGTCGAGGACATTCGAGATGATAGTGTTGAAGAGGGTTTAGGGTTTACGGTTTAGGGATTTCATCAACACCCAGAATACTTCCGGGAATACTGTGATGGACCAAATCCTGCATGACTCAATGTGTACCATGATACCAGAACCCTTGGGCTTGGGATATTTAATCTCATATACCATGTTGCCCATTCATGGTTATGGTCATGTTGTGTAGAAGAGCTATAATCCCCCCGCTAATTTAAAACATCCCCAACCCTTCCCCCTCATTGAATACTTCCTATCATAATATATTGGGAGTATTAGAGGGAGGGACCCTAAACCCTAATGGTCATGTCGTGTAGAAGAACTACTGTAGGCAATTGAGTCCGGAGAACGTCGATATCCAAATATCCTGTTGTCCTCCGTCATGACGAGGCCATGCCCCAGACGTAGGACATAGGGTTTAGGGCTTGGGTTTAGGGCTTGGGGTTTAGGAAACCCTTGCCTGGCCTTTGGATAGCCAGAAATGAAGGAATGCCTCCTCTTAGTTTTAGTAGTCCCTATATAACCCATTATAGTTGTGTCATGTTGTTTCCATTTTCTTGTCCATTCTTGCATTCTCACCCTAAGCCCTAAATCTAAATAGGAGTTTCCATTTTCTTGTCCATTCCTTCATTCCCAGCCGACCAAAGGCCAGTAGAACCCTGAAGCCTCAAGGGTTTCCTATCTGGGCACTTTGAGGCCCAGACATATCCCAGAGGGTCCAAGTACCCAATAATTCGGTCCCTCAAAAGCGATAAAAAGGGATCTATATATAGGGAGTATATAAGGATATAGGGAGAGATTTAGGGTTTAGAGTTTAGGGTCCCAGCACCCAATAATTAAGTATTTGGGATTTGGGTAATAGCAGTTATACTACAGGCTTTGGGGAAAGTATATGATTATTCGGTACTTGGACCCTAAGGGTATACCATATATGCACCCTTTGGAGCAACAACTTTCAACAGTGGCAGCCGTTGAAGTCAGCGGAACCATGCCTTTCGCGTTTTATGGCTCAAGAGTAGAGGCCCCTTGCTGTTGTACGTGTTTCTGGGTTACGGTTGGGTTTAGGGTTGTTGTTGTTGTTGTTGTTGGCATGGCTGCATGCAGGCAGCAGGATTGTATAGGGGTCCGAGGTAAGTATTGCGGTCGCTGGGAGGTCTTGGCCTGTCCCTATGACTCAAATGTCTCCCGGGGGGGAATACTACAGCACAGTCGCATTCCGACCCTGGTGCAGGAGTTGTCTGGTCCGGATTGAGGCCGAGTTCGATTCATTTCCCAAAGTCCCTGAAGAACCCCGGCAAAACAAAAGCATGCCAACGGCTCCTCAGAATCCAGGCTTCCACGTTTTCACCTCTAAAGCCTTGACTATGGTGACTATAATCCTCTGAATGCCGTTCACAGCGGACCAGGACCACAGGAAACCCTAAATCCCGCTCGCCGAAGCGCGGTATACTTCAAAAATGAACTGCCTCCACCACAACTAAACATTCCGGACACGTCCCCACACAATCCATTTTGAACATCCCAATGGGGCCATGAAAATGCGAGCTTGAGGTGTAGGGCCCAGATTCCCAACAGCTCCAGACGCGATGATGGGTTCTGCATGGTAAGCCAGTACAGACCAGACCTGATTGGTGAGAATGGTTTGAAGCCCAGTTGGTCGGTTTGTCACAATCGCCCCTTTATATGGCCAAGGGGCCGTATGATCTCCATACACTTACCCTAAACCCTACCTGAACCCTAAAAGTATGTAGAATAATAGCCTTTTGGGTTGTTTATACGGGTTTTGGGCTATTATCTTACCTACTATTGGGGTTCAGGGTAATGCTATATGCCTCTCAAATCCTTAGGGCCGCCAAAAATCCCCGAGCTGCCCTACCAAGACCGCTCCGAGGCCTCTCCCCCCGCACGGGAGTGTGGATGCGCTCATGCGTGAGAGGGCCTTGGCTGCTGGAGCTGTGGGATAGTGGTGCTTGACTTAGTGGTGCTGGAGTGACGGGGAATGTTTAGGGTTTAGGGTTTAGGGGTCTAATACCTGAACCCCCAAAAGTATGTAGAATAATTGCCTTTTGGGCTGATTTTAGGTGTTTTGGGCTATTATTTTACCTACTTTTGAGGTCCAGGTATAATGAAAAAAGAAAAGGAGGATTCGACTCGTCATTAAAACGGTCCATTCTAGACATCCATTCCTCCAATTCCTAGCTGACTGCCGAGAACTTGACTTGAGGGTTTTGGGCTGGCAACCGTTCCGGGCTTGGATTTCAGGCTGCCGCATTGCACAGTTTTCATGGCTGATCAGTGAAGGTCTGTAGGCTGAAGCTTCAGATTCTGGAGGGTTTGGTCTGGAATCTTCAGGGTGTAGGTTTCAGGCCTTGTGTAAGGAGAAGGAATAGGGCGAATGCAGCTGAAATCGAAATTGCGTGACACTATTCCCCGTCCCTGGCCCTAAGAATACTATCCTGATAGGGACCCACATAATCTCTAGCTCCATCAGAGCCCTGTTTAACTCGGATTGGGTTGGGGGTCAGGGCGCCTCGACCCTCATCCAAAATCCTGAGCATGAACCCTCTAAATCTTAAGCCAGGCATTCTGTTTCGGGTCTAGAGTTCAGGATTCAGGGTTTAGGAGTCAATGTTGATTGTGCGGGGCCCCCTTTCACTTCACCCGCGCTGTTCAGTAACATCTATGTACCTGTAGGGATGAAAAAAAGCAGATTTCGACCCCTAAACCCTAAACCCTAAACCCTAAACCCTAGCTTCTTCACCTCCATTCCCCTGAGCCGTGAACCATCGTGAACCCCAATCCATGGTTGAATAGCCCCATGCTGCCTAATTCACGAGCCCAAATTGATCTACACGCGGGTACGCATTAAGGCTACCATCATAAGGCTCCCGTAACTCATATGCGCTTTAAAATTAAACTCCTAGTATCCCCCTTAATAACCCTGTGATACGCCCGTATAAAATCCCCATATAATATATCAGAAGTTTAGGCTACGGCTCATATGAGCCGCTTGGAAGGTCTGTGGGATTCTACCCAACTCCAATCTACCCAGCCTCTACTGAACCCTCCTGCACCCAACCCGATGAGGAAGGCACAGGTAAGCCGGCATTTGTTGGAGCCTTCAGAACTCACCTGGTGGATTCCCAAAGTGATATCCGGGGATGATGAGCGGATCATGTGGCTCCCTGTAGCTGTTCAAAGGGGGTTATGACTCATATTAGAGACAGGTGATTCAGATTAAGAAGCGATGGCTCTTTTACCAGGGAACATCAAGATCGCAGAAAGCTAGGGATCTCTAAAATGGCAGTCTATGCATAATGTAGGGTTCGTGCGTTTACTTCGGAGCATGTTGAGCGCAGAAGACTTGCGACTTCGGGCCGTAGGGTTCGTGGTTCACATGGCGACATCCTGAGACTCCTGGAACAGAGCGTACCATAGCGCACCTGATCCGTGACTCCTGAGACCCTGAGAGGACAACTTTGGGACGCTGAAACCACAGTGAAACCCACAAGCCTGTGGCGGGAACGTGAGGGCTACCTGGACCCCAAAAGTATGTAACAAAATGGCCTTCATGGCCATTATTATGGGTTTAGGGCCATTATTCTACATACTTTTGGGCTTTAGGTACTCCGTCGCACCCAGCAACCACTTCGCGGAATAGAAGGCAATGCTCTGAGCGACAAAGTTTACAGGGGTAGGGTTTAGGGTTTAGGGTGATGGGTGATTAAGGTTTAGGGTTTGTTGCGCAGCACACACACCCCAGGGATCCAAATATGTAGGTAATGTTTACAGACTTCCGGGCCCAACGTAGGTATTATTTGTATACTTGGATCCCTAGAACAATGAATCTGCACAAAAGCAACCCCCCAAAACCCTAAAATCTAAACCCTGAACCCTAAACTCAAATCCGCTGTAAGGTTTGCATTACGCTATTGAAAGAGTGCTCTGCTATTAAGCTTCCTTTTACGTACCATAAAGGGTTTAGGGTTTAGGGCAGACTCATACATCCTTACTGGTGCTTCAGAGGGGGTGGGGACGGGGCTAGACCCACCGAAAAATATATACATATAAATATAGATAAATACATATATGTATATAATATATATATATAATATGCTCGCCCCCCCCCCCTCCCCAAGATCCATATGGGAGGCATTTTCGCCTCCAGAATTCTCAAATCCTGGGAATTCTAGTTTTGGAGGTGGCCTTGCTTCACATAAATTCCTTTAAAATCCAATTGGGAATCAAACAGAAATCCTGGAAACCTGGAA
>CAJNIZ010045955.1:0-42317 GCA_905231905.1 Symbiodinium pilosum
ATCAGCATCAGCCGCTGCAGTCTCCACGCCACCTTCACCGCGATCTGAGAAGCAAGACTTCTTGGAATTCACTGGGCCTGGTGCTTCAAAAGCAGGAATGGCAGATGGAGAACAAGGGGGCAGTGGTCTCAAGCTGCCTAAGCCATCAAAGAGCAAGACTCCTCCCAAAGAGCGAGTGCAGAAAGGGGGCTCGACTGATCCATCCACAAAGGAGTTCTTTGGAGGAGCGCCCAGTACAGCAGCAACAACTGAAGTTCAAGCGGGGTCAGCATCAACTGCTGCAGTCTTCACGCCACCTTCGCCCTCATCCGAGAAGCAAGACCATCTCCATTCCACAGAGCCTGGCAAAGCAGAAGCCGGTACGGTAATTAGGCAAGCTTCAACAGAGACTTTAGCATCGCCAGCATTGGCTACGCCAGATCCCTCGCGGCGTTCAATGCGATCCGCGAAACAGGACGGGCTTGACTTCACTGGGCCTGACAAAGCAGAACCTGGTGACGCAATAGGAGGAGCCCCAGCAGAAAGTCCAGCAGCACCTTCATCGCGACAGGTGAATCAAGACATCCGCGATTTTACAAGGCCTGGTACAGCAGAAGCCGGTGTAGCGAGCAGGGGAGCTTCAAAGGAGACTCCAGCAGGTTCTGTGCCACTGCCGCTGAAGAAAGACATGGTGGATGTCACAGGGTTTCCCGAACCCACAGGGGCTGAGGCGGATGTGCAGGCAGCAAACGCAGAAAATGCGACGGTTCCTCCACCTGCGTCAGGCTTTGGACGAGCCGCCCCGGAAACCTCGCGCTCTCAAAGAGTCAGTATTCCATCTGCAGAACAATTGAGCGAGCAGCAAGCCCCAGCTACCATTGCACCTGGTTTCACAGCCCAAGATGCTCAGGATTCCGAGCAGCTTGGGAATGGTGGACGCTACGGGCCGTCCACAAGCACACCAGAAAAGGCCAAAGAGGGCTATCCAAGTTCTGCAGTCCTTGGTACAGAGGATGCCAGCAAGATTGCCATGAAGCAGAACGTGTCAGAATTGACGCAAGGTGGCATGACAGCTGGAGGGCCGTCAGCTTCAGGGCCCCAGAGTCCAGCCCAAGCTCCGTATGCACAAGCTACGCCAGCTGCCTCTCTGACCGGGTTTGCCGATTTTGCTGAGTTTGCTTCCTCCGACCCGTTGTACCAGGGAGTCCCTGGAAAACAAGTGCACGACTTGTCAGCAACCAGAGATGGCGATGGCTCTAACAGTGTGCACGTGCCGGTGCGCGTGCTCAGCGAGACTGTGCTTGATCAGTCAAAAACGAAGGAGAGGCCAGGCATGCAAAATGTCCAGAAAGTAAGGATTGAACACTTCACTTTGGCAGGTTAAGAGGCGGACGATCTACAGGGTCGTCAATTTCGAAGACGATCCCGACCTCACTTCAGCAGGCCTGCAGCCGCCGATACATTGAACTGATGCCAGAAGATGGAGCAGTCTAGATCAAGATTCAGAAAGGCTGTAATACAGCCCTAAGGATGTTGCATCGGGACAAAGCTGGCTGGGTGATTGAGGGAGGTAGCGAGGGAGTTTGGGAGCGGTAGGAAGAAGGAAGGGTAAGGGAAGGAGGTAGGCAGGCAGATTAACCCTTTTGAGTCAAGAAGTACAACTCTCTGCTGGCTTTTGAAAGAGGTGTCCAACTTCAGGCTTGCAACAGTAACCCTGCAAGGCAGAGTTAGCAGCCTTGGGCATCTGCTCACCCGTCAATTCTATTGGGGTTAAGGCCCCAAAGCGTAGGTACTTAGGACCCAATACAAGGTGATTGGAGGGTCTAGGTAGGTAGCAGGAACTCAACCATTTTGCGCTTGCGGGTTCTTTCAACAAGACGGCACGGTGCCTTCCTGTTTTTGCATCCCCTGAAGGTTTCCAACGAGCAAGCGTTGATGGAGCCAGCTGTGCGAGAGAAGGCTGCCACAACAATCCAGGCTGCTTATCGCGGCCAGCGTGCCCGCCGACAGCATATAAGTCAGATCTCCGTGCTGGAGCCCACCAGCCCAGTCAGCCAAGGGAGCGTCTCAGAGCCAAGTAATCTTACGCTGGAGGCGGTCAGTGCAGCACGCCTCCGTGGGCAGAAGCTCCGGCAAGGCTTGGCAAAGCGGGTGCGCGAGAGGGACTTCACAAAAGCTGCAGCTGCCGCAGAGGCACCTCGCAAGCCAAGAGCTCCACAGATGAAGACGAAGCCCACATCGACAGCTGTCACAGCCGCACTCCGCATTCAAGGCATGTACCGTCGCAAGCGAAGTGCCCCCGGTCCCTCTGCATCTTTGGAAGTTTTGGAGTCTCCAGAATCTCCACAGGAACAAACGCAGGTACTGCGAGCCATTGTCAGGATCCAAGCTGCGTACAGAGGGAGGCGAGTCCGGCGCAGAAAAGGAGCCAACAAGGTGGAAGGTCCAGGAATTGCAACAACCTCACAGCTGCGTGTGAAGGTCCACAAGCTGCATAGTCAGGTTGCTTCCGCGTTGAGGAGTGATGCCGAGACTCAATCCTTCCTGGTTTCTGGCACTGGGGATACAGGAGCAGATGCCGTTCGGAAGATCCAAGCTTCTTGTCGCCGCTGGCTGGCCAATCAACAACTTGGAGTGTTGAGGCAGCGGAGAACTTGGAGAGCTGCAGTTATGCTGCAAGCAGCCGTTCGAATGCGACAGGCCCAGCAGCGGTTCAGGGCGAAAAAGACAAAGCTGGGGGTCTTGGATGCTGCAGGGCTGCGCCTAAGGGCGGTTCGCATTCACAAACTTCATCAGACAGGAGGTAGCTCGCGCAGCCGCTCGCCAAGTCCCAGGGAGTTCTTTGAGCCAGGCGTTCCAGCCGCCCCCTCTCAGGAGACCCGGCCAGAGGAGGAAAACGCTGCGCGGAAGATTCAGGCGGTGCAGCGAGGTAGGATGGCACGGAGGGAACTTGCCAAACAAACGCAGAAGAGACTGGACATTGCCAGTATAAGTCACCTACGAGTTTGGGTGCACAACCTTCACGACAGACTGGCTACTGAAAGCAAAGCTGGAGATGATGGGACTTTCTTTGGCATGTTTGCAGAGGCCACACCAAGCCTTTCAGAAGAAAACGCGGCTCTCCGAATCCAAGCATGCTACCGAGGACGGGAAGGCCGTAGGCTTGCAAGCAGGCAAAGAAACGCAAGTGCTGCTGCCTCTGCTGTGGCTGCGACCTCCGACATTGACATCCTGGGGCCAGCTACCTTGGAGAGGGCACGCCGATCATTGGTGGCAGCCGGATTCGCAGTGGTTGGTGAGGCAAATGCGGAGATTGGGCGCATGCTTCAGCGGGCCAGCCTCACTCTGGAAGAGGCTGCTGCTATGGGCGATCGCGTTGCTCAAAGAGCTTCAGTTGCACTGGGAGAGACGTTGCTGAACATGGTGGTGGATACCAGTTCTCCTCCTGCTTCCCCCACGGCACCTGCTCTGAGAGATTTAAGATCAAGGCGAAGCTCCTCACAGCCAGAGGAGGATGAGAAAAAATCTGCACCCTTGGCCAGAGATCACGTGATGCTGGAGCTGGGCAGGTCACTGGGAGAAGCATGCTCGCGTGTGGAAATATGGTTGCAGAAACGCCCGAGGCATGTAATTTGCAATGAGGACATCGCACGTGGCCTGTCGCCCTTGGCACAAAGAAGACGTGAACTCCTGGAAGCGAAGACAAAGGTTGCAGCAGATGCTGGTCCAGCACAGCCACAGAATAGCCGGAATACCCCCCATCCTTCCCATCCTTCAAATCTTCTGGAAAGCTTGTCCTCTCTTCGCGACATCAACTGGAAGACTGGCGAGGAAGACAGAAAGCTGGACGCAGTTCACCTAGTTCCATCCTTTACTCCTGGCTGCCAGTGCTCACAGAATTGTGGATGCAAGGCCGAATTGGAACGCTTTCCATCCGTCAGCTCAGAGGTCGAGTTCAGTCTTTGGGGCATTTGCCCATTCTGTCAGGACAAGCTGGGCATGGCAAGGGGGCCTTTGCGCGAACTTGACTCCAACCCTGTACTCATTGCTGCAGGCCACCATTTTGAAGCCTTGTCGCCGCTGCACCCCATCCCCCTGGCATATCCAAACCCGCAATCCCTGTGGATTTCGCCATACCACCACTTCATTGCGCAGTACTTTCTCGACCCCCGTTGCCAGGAGGCTGTGCGTCTTGCGCAGCCCAGTTTGGCCAGCTTGCTCGGCTTGATCTCGCAAATCTCGCAGGAGCCGTTGCGAAGAGCCATCAGGGACGACTGGCACTTAGGATGGGCAGTGAAGGCAATGCGGCACAGCATTTTCCTGGCAATGGATCAGCACCCTTCCCTTGCGGCGTTGCTGGTGAATACGGGCCATGCACGAATCTTCTTCATAGAGGCAACGGGGGGATGCTTCTGGGGCGCTGTACAGCAGGACAACAATTTTGTTGGTGAAAACTTGGTCGGGAAAATCCTGGAGGAAAAGCGATCACTGCTGAGGGGTCCTGCGCTGACTTAGACCTACGGCTGATTTGCAACCTCGTGCATTACTGAAGGCTGCTGGTGCGGTTCGATGTCGCGAATATCTGGGAAAAAAGCAGGCGCTCTCGACAAGCTGAAACATGAGGGGCAACTAGCTGGCAGTTCAGATGATTTCAGTGACGCGCGCAGCTTCAAGCTGAAGGCACCCGAACCCAGCACTTTCGGGCTGTTAGTCTCTGTGACAGCGCTGTTGCAGACGTTAAAAGATTTAGTGCAAGCTTCACCGGAGATTCCTGTTTTGAAAGCCATCTTCTACAGGCTTTCAGCCTGCGCGTGTCCGCCAGCTGTCCGGCACAAGCCGTAGGCGGAAAACATATAAAGCCCGACTTCAACAGCATGGCCTTTTATGAAGGTCTAGCTACCGCATGTGCAAGCCATGCTCCCATACGCTTGAATACCAGACTCCGAGTTACGTAGCCATGGGCGTCGGTGCCTCAGGGCACGATGACGCAAGCACAGCGGCTGCGAAAAAGATAGCCTCCTCTGCGCTACAAGGACATGGCAGGAAGGGTGATGCTGAGCAGAGTAGCACTTGCACCCTGCAGGAGCAGTTACCAAGGCGCAATCAGAGCAGGCCATGATCATGGCCTTCAAGTCTTTCGACGCAGAACCTAGGCTTTGGAAAGGCATTGCCCATTCCTTCCAAGCCTTGTGCTTTGATTACGCAGCCATTTTTAATCATGTGCTGAGGATGGCAACGGCACAATTAGCAAGAAAGAGCCCCTCGGAAGCAAGCTGCAAGCGGTCTTAGGGCCAGAAGTTGCTTCGAGAAATCGGACAAAAGTGGCCTTCAGCCCGGTAAGCCCCCATGCTTCACCATGCTTCGGTTGCAGCTCAGGTTCGCAGCGGTGCTCCAGAAGCTGAATATGAAGTATTTGCCTTACACAGCCGCCGTGTTTGAGGGGAGTCCTGCATGAGTGTGCCAGGATGACATCCCGGCAGATTGACATGCTTTTTGGCACCGTCGATACAGATGAGGATTGGCAGAGACTGGCATCCGTGATCCATGGAAACCCAGACTATGAATTTATGCTCTCTCACCTGATTTTTTGGCAAAGGCTAGCGCCAGCACTGACTGAACACATTTGAAGACTCAGACCGACAACGCTCCTGTCGCAGGATGGCTACATTCAATTTGAGGAGCTGTGCTGCTGGCTTTGTGGGACACCTTGCTTCAACAGGCAAGCATGGCTGAGACAAAGAGTGGATGACCACGGCCCCTGTCGGGCTTGCAGGTACTTTGAAGAGCTGGGAGCCATTCTGCGAGAGTATGCCGAAAAGATCAAGCCGGTTGGAAAAGGGGATGCAAGAATACAGAATGCTGAGTCCGCCAACCAATGGCTGGCGAATCTCGGCAGCACCCACCGGTCGCAGCATTTCTTACAAGGGATGTTTCTGTGGGTTCCAACGCTCGTGATTAATGACCGCTCAGAAGGATGCCAGGTGAAAGGGCTAAGGCACTGACCCAACTATTGCTTCAGCAACAAAGCCAGCATCTAGGCGCCACAGTCGTCCGCAAGCCAAAGCACTTAAATTGGGATGGTCATGTGTTTTCGTCAAGCAGAATCTACAGCCGCAAAAGGCTTGCTGGAAGGAGCGCATCAGCCACCCTACATCGGGTATGGCAGGTCATGGCGAAGAAATGTTGGATAAGCTTCCATTGCATTGCCTCCCGTTTGAGCCCATCTTCACTTACTTGATGTCGCGCCTTTTTGAAGTTCTGCCGCCGCCGCTGTACTCCAGCCTCACAGTTCAGCTCAGCTGTCGTTCTGCAAGTGCGTTCATGCATCAGGCCCGCATGGATGTGGACCTGTATCCAGGTCCTGCTATCAGATTAAGAGTGTTCACTCGCAGTACCAGCCTCAGTTAGGCACTCAGAGGCTTGATTCTTTCTCAAGGGCCTCTTAGGGGACACGGCCAAGAAAACCTCAACAGTGATACCTGATGCAAAAGGGGCTTAGGGTTAGTAGAAAATTGCTGGTTCTTGTGGCTTTGGGTGATTTTTTGGGCGTAGCTGAGGAAGGAGCTGGAGAGAAGAGTGCGGCCGACAGTGAAGCAACTTGACTATATGGGCTGTACCCTATAAACTCTTTATAGAGGAGTTATATTGGATTATTATAGGGAAGTATTAATGACGGTTATAAAGGGGTATACTAGGAGTTTAGACTAAGGCTCATATGGGCTGCAGCTCTTGGAGATTTCTGTGATTGTGAGATCAAACGTTTTCTGGTCACATCTAGCAGCAGTCTCAAGAATTCCTATCCTTCGTGACTATGCGTGCCGTCCGTGCGATCAGGGAAGTCTTCCACCAAGCCGACAGGGATTCCAATGGTATTCTTACAGCAACTTGGCTTCTGGAATCAGCTGCTACTGTACGGCCAGGCAATGAATCCACTCAATGCACAGAAGCCGCACCTGCAGAAGAGCACCGCTTTCTGTGCATCTAGGTATCTGCTCTGCATTGCTGCTGCCCCTTGCTGCTGCTGCTGCTGCTGGTGGTGCTGCTGCTGCTAATAACGGCAGCGACGACGACTGCTACTGCTGCCAGTGCTACTTCTGTTGCTGCTGCTTCTGTTGCTACCATCCCTTACATTCTCTACGACAAAGACGAGAACAAAAACTACACTACCGCTCGCTTCGTACCCTACGAGGAGCTATCATGACCACTGCTGCATTTGCCGTTGGTACTGCTGCCGCTGCTGCTACTGTATTCCTCCGGATTCCTTCGACAACGACGATAGTGACTGATAGTGTCAATGATTTTTCATGATGCCACTCGCCCTGCTCATCCTTCACGGCCAATGTGGCAATTATGCCCATTAGCCTGGGCTCAGGAAGAAGAGGGTGTTCTCCTCTTCTCGCCTCTTGGCTGGAAAGTCTGGCAACACTTGCCTGTCAGGGCGATAGCAGGTGACCCGCGCTTGCCATCTTGCCAGTGACATGCTCCACTGTAGTCTTGCCGCGCTTGACCCGCAGCCAACCTCAGGAACTATGCACGAATGCTCGCCAAGCACGCAGATACCATCATCGAGGCAAGCCGCCAGCAGCTCTATGGCCCCAGGTGGTTCTGGATCATTCACAGCACTTGTAGACCTCTGCCAGATTTCGAAGCGCACCTGGCTCGAAAAGGGCCATTGGGACAAGAAGAGCTTCAAGAAGCTTGTGCTCCATGCCCGCACTCCTTACAAGCCATTCTCACTCTTCGTTCCTGCAATCAGCTCAGGCCTGACTTGCACAGAATAGTGAGCACTCAGAGCCTTGGATGCCACATTAGTGTTTCTGCCGCCACGTTGCCACACGTTGCTAATTTAAATCCTGCGAGACCTGGTGGCAGCAGCGACTGCGCCCAGGATATCAGAGTATGAGACGCACATTGACTCAAGACACCGGGAAGCTTTCAATGCTCCTTGGCCAAGCGATCCAACTGCCAAAGTCGTGAGATTCAGGATTTTTCAGTTGGCTCTACGCCCTTGTGTCAGAGCGTTGGGAAGTTGAGAGTGAGCTGGACTGAGGGATTCTCGCCCAGGTGATTGACAAAAACAAGGATGGCCATCTCATCCTGGAGGAGGCGTGCAATTCCGAAAATCCGGAATTTTAGGCCAAACCTTGCATGAGAAATCACTCATTGATGAGTTTTCCAGTCATGCCAGGTTGTGCAGTGCTTGACTCCCGGAACATACCGCTACCGCGAGTTCCACAAAGCACTTCAACTCTACAGCCCTGAGGGCTTCAAAGCCTTTCGTCAGCAAGTATCCTGAGGGATGTCCCTAGGATTTGAGAGGCGCTCATGTTGGAAAGCCTCACTGCTGGCCCCTCCATGCCCCTGCCGTAATCTTCATGCAGGTGGTGCATGTACTAGAGAGAGGGGCAATGCCAAATGTTAAGAGCTCAAGCCATTCGCCCGGTCCAAAGCGAGAGGGTCTTCACTGTACAAACATTGAAGAGGGTCCCTGCATAACACCCTTGCCCACAAGCAGGCAAAGGTTGCACGCCACACCTCCCTCACATCCTTCTACAACAGAAACCTCAATACCGCACTTTATCCTTTACGCGATCTTTCTAGTCCTCAAGTGAGTCTGAAACCCGGACAGCTCGCTTTGGCATACGCATCCCTGCCAAGCTTGACCCGGAATGACGGAAAGGAAGTCCGTGCTTAACGCATGCGCTGCAACACACAACGTATGCATAGTAAGTCCCAGTATGAGTGCGTATGAGTGCGCAAGCCATTCTGCCAGCATCAGGAAGCCTTCGACGCAGTGGTTGCCGGAAAGCCCAGCAGGTGAAAGGGGGCGCAAAGGTCACGAGCCTGGGCCGCCTTCACAGGGGCTCCGGCTCCCCTAAAGCCCAAGTCTATACAAGTCCTCTGGGAGCTCCCATTCAATTCTGAGACAGCTATCCTGGCCAGCATGGGGATTGCGCATCGCCTTGGCCAGCACTTGAGTACATCTTCTATGCAAAGCATATTATGGGTGTGTCACCATGGCTTGCTCAAACGCAAGCCTTCGGCTGTTCCAGCCTGGGTTTGACTGTGGCCACCTCCTTAAGGAGCAGAATTCACAGCGAATTCGCGGGCGCAACTCCTCCAAACTTGGGGTCGCCAGCGGTCTTGTTTATGGACGGTCCCTACACCTGGGACGTTTTGGCAGTTGAACGGAACCCCAAGACTGTGGGTGAAGGTACTGCCAGGAGCACCGGGCAACTCCTCTCCGGGGGCCAGGATGAGCGAGCAAAGGAATTCAAAGACTTCAGCATTACTGGCTGTTAGTAGGGAATATGGGAATATGTTCCTTTATAACCCCTATATAATGTATATTCCCATATTTCCTACTAAGAGCCAGTAAGTAAGTTGTACTGATCATTGCAGTAGCTCTCCTGGAGTGCTGATGGCAAAGGCTCGGTTGTAAGTTTCTGTATTTTAAGGCATGTGGCCATGAGTCAAATCAGCTTCGGCACTGGTACCCCCACGAGACCCAGAAGCCCCAACTCCCCCCTAAGCTGGTAAAACATGAATTCAAATCTTTCTTAAGAGGGGACTAGAACAAACTCTGCATGGAGCCACGGCAGTCATGTGATGCAATCGACTTGCAGTGTGTTATGCAAATGGAGATGGTTTTTGGCTAGCTTCTATAATCCCATAGAAGACCGGATGCTGATATTTGGGCACGACTTTGGCTCACACCATTTTTCAAGCTGATCTGAGCTATGGTCTGAACTCCCAGCATCCTTTTCAATTACCATACTCCCCCGTACAGTCCACTATGCAACTGCCTCAAGTAGTTTAGACTACAGCTCATCTGGCCCTCGCTTCTGGTAAGCCAGTCAAAAGCCGAGGTGACCCAGAGCTTGCTTCCCTTTATTGGGAGAAAAGAGTGCTTGTTGTAGACTACGTGCTCCAGTGCTGCCCTATAGGAAATTATGTTGCACATGTTGCTTGGCAACTTGCATGTAATCGCAGCTCGTTTTCCCAAGCATAGTGCTTGGAAGTTTTAGTAAGGGCTGAACTCAGCATCTGAATAAGCAGATGTATGCAGAAATTTGTTAGCTCCTGACGGGGCGCATGAATGATGTACACGTGGACAGGTTGGACAGCACCAGTGAGAGATAAACTTTAATGCATGTACCAGGGTGACGTGTGTGCATGAAAGGATCTAGAATGTATCCTGGCCCTGTACATAGTTTGCCATTCACCTGGTTATGTTGCACCCAGTTTGTGTATAGTGCATTGCCAGTGGGCCATGGGTGCACAATGTGGTCGGTGCCACTGCAACTGCGAACGCCCACAGCTCAGCGATGGGAGAATGCTTCGAAAGTACGCGCACCGATAGCTTTCTGGCCTTCCAGCTGCGGTACTAAAACAGAGGTTGTCGTCACCGTTGTCCTGCAATAACATAGCAGGGCAACTAGGCACAGGGGCCTGGCTGGCCGGGCCAGTCAGGGGTGAGAAAACGATATACCCCTGTATTGATCGAGTGGTAAGGATATACCTATAGAGTGTAGTGAGCAGCAAGCAACATGCGGCTTCCATCACACGTTTGCTGCAGGATCAGCTCCAAATAAGATATGATTTGAGATCAAGCTGAAGAGACCCGCAAGGTCAACCATGCATGAATTTGTGCTGTGATGCTTTTTCAGGGACAGGCCCACAGGCCACCCTTTCAGATGCCTTTGACAGGTATTCACGTCCGGGTGGCCTGACCAAAGATGCCGGCCAAAAACACTTGCAAATTTTGCTGGCAAACCTAGAAGAAAGGGCTTTGCTAATGGCAACGACACCCCACGTGTAGCAGCAGGTCAGAAGCATGCAGATATGTGCCGGGCAGTCATTGGAGGTGACAAGATTCCATCCAGATGGACTGTAAGTCTCTCTCTCCTTCTCTGTCTGCTTGGATTCAGAACCTTTCAATTCACACGCCGGGCGTCGCTCGTTTAGAATCACAAGGAGTGCAGCACATATCGGAGATCTTCCCTGCGCACCTGCGCGCATTTGAGATAACAATCATGTTGCCTGGACTTGGGCTTATGTATTGGATGGATGCTGGCACGGGCTCGTTTAGCTGGTCTCGCTTGTGCCGACCCACAACGCCCAATGGCCCTATATCTTTTAGCCCCAATCTTCGTTAAGCCCCACAACCCAAGACCATGAAGCCCGTACAGTAGATACTGTCCCCACTCAGTACTTGACAGTTGGACATGGCCACTGCAAGTAGCGACAGAGGAGAGTCAAACCTTTCTCTGAGGCCAATGCTCACGCTTGATCTCCGGCACGCTTGGGATGGGATCCCTAGGAGCATGCCCTTGCCTGAGAGAAGTGTTGATCTTACTGTTAGTGAAGATTGTTACAATTGCTCATGTTTAGATTTCAGGGACATTCTTTTTGTTTTTTGCCTTGCTGGTCCTACAGTTGTGTCGTCTTGTAGATTTTACAACAGATTGTGACCACAATTTAGGTACCTAACCAACATGCACACAAAGCCTCTCCTGCATGGGAACCTCCGAAATTGATACTCAGTGAGGATAAATACTTGGGGGCTGTGGGCGTGAAACTTGGGGGGGCCTGCGCTTGAAGCAATAGACGTAGCGCCAGGGCACAAGACATCCAACTGCAGCTTGTTGAGCAGCCTCGCTGAGGTCTTTGGCTGAGCTTCCCCTACAGTTGGGCCAACCCATTCAGTGAGGGAGACACTGTAACCTGTGCAGAGGCGCTTGCTTTTGCTTAGAGCCTCCTGCTCATTATTCTGGCCATACATACTGTGCAGAGGTGCTGTTCGCTTCTGTTTGGTCGAACAGGTTGGATGGGCGGCTGGCTTCCCAACTGTCTTCGCACTAGTTGGCCTGGGGTGGCTCATCACTTTTGTGATCGCTCGCTCCTCGAGCTTGTTATCCGGGCCCTGGGGCTGCTTTCAGGTATGTGTGGGAGAGTGCAACAGGCAACTATCCGCACACCGGGCATCGGTGTTATTCTTTATTCTAGGCCTGCCCAACGATGTGTACCGGTTCGATTGCTCCATGCAAGATGCGCAATCGTGTGGCTTTTCCACACATGGCAGCCTGGTGCGGATGTAAGGAGAATGGGCCGTGTTTCCCATGCTATGCGGCTCTTTTTTGGTGCTCGCGGTTCTTTCCGTGATCTCCATTTGCCTACTGTCGCTCAACAAAAAGGTACAGAAGAGTCTAGAGTCTAGAGCGCATGGTGGCTGAAGAAATTGCAGCTGGCAACTCAAGGATCTTCATCGCCACAGGCAGCTGCGAGCGGGAGGTGGAGCGAACATATGTTATTTCAACATGTTTGATGTTGATGATTCCCTTCTCCTTTGTTTGCTGCGCCCTGCCTGCAAGATTTCACAGATCCTGCCTGACATGCAAAATTCAGTGCTGAGCTGTACTCCTGTTTTGCCTGGTTGGGCAGCTAAGGCTGCGCTTTGAACTCCTGCGTATCTTCTTGGTGTGATGGTGCAGAGGCTGGCTTGAGAGCATGCCAATTTCCCCCCAGAAAGCCTGGGACTCCCATTGCGATTGATCCTTTGACAGGACCGGCAACGGACTCGCCAGGCACAGCGTGAGGCGCGTCCCCCAAAGCGGCCCCGAGTGAGGCGGGCGCAACGTATTTTGAATCTCGTCTCCCTGTAATATGCGAGGATGCAAGGGTTGCAAAGAGGCAGAACAAAGGCATAAGAAGCAGGAATGGCCTTATGCTCAGGAGAGAAGCCCTTGTTCTTGGAGATGGTGCAATCGCAGATCTCCTGCTGGATTTCCGGGAGCGTCGTTGTCGTGCATTGCGCCTGTGCCTGCAGCACAGAGAGAGCTGGCAACAACGCAATCTTCACATTGTGAGCCTTGCGGACTCTGTCAAGATGCATCTTGCTTGGGACTAAGATGGCGCATGTACCGATGCGTTTTTTTGAGCTTCGTGCACTGTCAATTCCGGTGCTCCTGCTTTGCTGGACAGCTGGTGCCTGTTGATCGCACTGTTCATGTAACTCTCCATGGCATGTTTGCAGCTGCCAAGCTCCTTACGAGCTGCAAAATGTGGAGATGTGAAGGAGTACCGGAGGACGATCCGAAGTCTCCGGCTTCACCGTACACGCCTTCGGAGAGAGGCCCCTTGCTGGGAGCCAAGGTCCAAGTCAAAGCTCCTGTGCACTTGGAGAGGCCACGGCTCTCCAGCTTCCCGGAACTCGGTCAGCCGGGCATCGCTGTTCTTCAGCCCCGCGGTTGCAAGCGTTGTGCCGGCGGCAGAACTTTACCTCTGCAGAGCTGAGGTTACGATGATGAAGATGCCGGTGAAATGGCCATCCATTACCTCGCGCGAGGGGAGCACAGTGTCGCTGAAGGCGCAGCCGTGGTTGCCGCAAGAGGGTGTCTTCACGTACCCTTCCAGTGCCAAATTCTGCAGGGCGCGCAGCAGCTGCAGCAGCAGAGGCGGCGCAGCGCTGCTTGTCCTGGACTCATCGAGACCAGCGCCTTTGGAAGCTGCCAGACCCGCCCTCAGCAGCCTTATCTCCAAGTGAGCAACAGCTGGCCAACTCATTCAGCGAGCATCCCAATTACATCAATCAGGAGCTGACAGACGAGCGTCGCGCACGGCTGCTCCATGAACTGGCGACCAGCGGTCGGCTGCCACTTGGGCAGTTCCTCGGCAAAGAAAAAATGAGAGTCAATCACAGGACATCGCAGGCCTGGGCTCGGATCTTGCGATGTCCTTAATCTTCTCTGGTTCTTGAGGCTTCAGGTGGTCAACGCAGCCGCGCAGACACCACTGCACTGCGCTGCGGCTTCAGGATCCTGTGCTGTCGCCCAGGACAGGTGGACTAAAGGCAGAGGATAATGGACCAAGGCCTGACGCTTGACACGACTGAGTCAGGAGCTGCTGGTGCTGCTGGGCCACGAAGTGGCAACGATAGGAGCAGCTGCGTACACGGAGGAGGCGTCCATGACCGGCCCCGAGACTGAGTCTAGCTGCGACGGCTGTGCCAATGCAGGGCCTCTCCGGCGGGCTTCTCGTGGCAGAGGACGCAAGCGGTGATTCACCTTGCGAGGTAGGTGCCTGCAGGTGAATGTGTTCTGACGTGTTGCGTTCCTCTTGCAGCCCCCGCGACTTGACTTTGGCTTGCCGAGGTCGCTCTGAGGTACGGCCACATCACTTGTGCAAGGCTGCTTGCAGGTGACCATGGCCACTGGCAGGGTTTATTGAAGCTTGCCTGCGAGACTCTGAGGGCTTATCTTCACAAGCTCGGCACTCCTTATTCAGTCCTTGCCGCATTTGGAGTCGCCTTGTGCAAGAGCTGGCTGCACAAGGAAACTGCCACAGCAGCGGCAAGCTTTGCGGGAGTGCCTGTCTGGCGCGTTAGGCCGAATGAACCCTGATGGGTGCCCCGGCTTTGTGATGACTTCATGGATTAAAGCCATCACTACACGGACACAGCCTCTCAATGCGGCTTTCAATTCAGAAGACCATTGTCCTTGCATGTCATTGCCCTCGTCGTCGTGCAGTAGCTAGTTACGGTTAATGTCATTGCCATGACTATGAGCAAGCAGTAGTAGTTGTAAGGGATTTGGTGGTGCTGGTGCTGGTGCTGGTGCTGGTGCTGCTGCTGCTGCTGCTGCTGCTGCTGCTGCTGCCAGTGCACAAAACCCTTGCAGGCAAGATGAACTTAAAACGCAACGACCACCGTCACCGCCACCGCCACTGCCACCGCCGCCACGGGCACCACCACCGCCACCATCATCATCGCCCCTGCCGCCAACGCCCACACCACCGCTGCCCGCACCACTTGCCCGCCCGAACTCCCGCCCGCACCACTACCACCGCGCCCGTACCACCACACCTGCACCCCGCACCCGCACCCCGCACCCCGCACCCGCACCACCACCTCGTACCCGGCCCCAGCATCAACAGTACCAGTACCAGCACTCCGCCGCTGCTGCCGCCACCAGCACCAGCAGCACCAGCAGCACCACCAGCAACACCGACAACACCATCCAACACCAACACCACCAAGACCAACACCATCACCATGACAAGCCACTCCTCCTCCTCCTCCTCCTGCGGCTGCAACACGACGAACACGACTGCTTGAGATCAGGTCATTGGTCGGGGTGCTCCCTGCACGGCATGTGGTCCATGAGGAAGGACAGCTGCTATCTGCATTGGAGCAGCAGATGCTCAGCAGCAAGTTGCCTGCTTGTTTTTTCAACGCAGCCGCAGCACTTCACGTGTGCCCCTCTATTCTGCCAATAGTGTCAACAGAAGCAGCGATCATCATTCCTCCAGTGCCGCAGTGGACTTAGTGGCCTAAGGATTCGTGAGCTGCAGAACTCTTGCGGCACCTCGGTCTGCCATGCTTGTAATTTTTGGCTTCGTGACAACACAGAGATCAGGCTTGGTCGTTTCTGACTGGGGAAAATCGTCACCCCAGCTGCTGCCTCACGATGCAGCTGAAGCCCTCTTGCAAAGTCACATGTTCGACGTCCAGGCTGGGCACATTTGACAAATACGGGTTCGGCTTCTCACGTACCCGCCTCCAAACAACAGGATGCTGTGTTTCCCCGGAAAAAAATGTCGGCATGGATCCATGCAAAGTTCTGCCCAGGCAGCGGCGACCGCATTTCGGAGATCTCCCCGAGATGCCTTAGATGCAGCTGGGTCACCTGGCCTTGGGGATTTCTGGGCATCTGCCAAGAGTACTGTCATGGTAGTGGTCGCGTTGAGGAAGGAGGTATTTGCGAGGGTATATATGATCCAGGCGGTGCCCTCGGCACCTACCCAGCACCACCCACCCCTCTCCCCCCTAGCATGATCCTCTACCCCTAGCCGGGCCTCTCAAAAAAAGTGCGAACAGTCACAAGGATGGCGGGTGTCCAGCTCACGATCCTCATAACTGTCCTGGTTTTTGAGGCCTCAGATGAGCCATTCTCATAAATGTACAGAAGTGCCAACATTGACAAGGATGGTGGGTGTCGTGGTCACCATTCTCGTAACGGTCATTGCTTTTGTTGCAGATCTCAAAATCCACGCGACAGAGGGATGAGGAAAGCCACCCGCACCAAAGTGGGAAGGGCAGTGATCTGCATCTGAATCTGAATGAATGACTGAATGAATGAACAAAACAAAAAGCCCACAGTTATTGAAGTAAGGCAAGCACCCACATCACACAGTGAAGGAGAAGGTCTGAGCATTTCCACCCAGAAAGAACTCTGACAGCTTTAGGAGAAAGAACACCTACCATGCCCCCCCGAACGACCGGAGGAGGGATGAATAAACTGATTTTTGTGGAAGCCCACCACTCTGGCGGGGGGAAAGAATCTGATGACCTCAGCAACAGCAGGTCTTGATGCTCCATGGTGAGAATCAATTATTAAGAATACTGGCAACTGCGTGACCTTTTGCCAAAACTAGACCATGGAGGCCGCCCTGGATCATACAGCTGTCTTTTCAGCCTAGTTTTGCATGCACTTTCGGGAAACTGCTTTTCGAAAAAAAGGCAACCTGACGCGTGAGAAGCACCCTTTTGAAGACTGCTCTCTGTCACATTGCATACTCTGAGGCTGCGCAGCCTTGTCTTCCATCCTGCCGACGGTATTGACGATACGCCTTTCGTCGCTAAAGCACATCTTTTCTTTAATATGCATCCTGGGGTACATGGATTGTCTATGGGAGCTCTTTCAATCAGCGAGAGGCATTGGCCGTCCAGAGATCTAGACGGAACGGCTCCAGCTGTGTGTCGCTTGGTGGCTGTCTGATCCGCCAGCTTGTGAAATCTCATACGAATATGTTGGCGATTGTTGTGTGAACCTTCTTGTTTTTGGGTCTGGTTGCCGCAGTATGCTGCAGTGGTGTCTGGGAGATTCTTGACGCAGGTATTGTTTGCTTTGACGAAGTCGACCCGGCCCAGTCTGCTTGCAAGTTGCTGCTGTGCAAGCATCGCACCTGCAACAACTGCCTGGGCATGCACGTCAAGGCGCTCGTGAGCCAAACTGTGCTCAGAAGCGACTGTTGCTACAGCTTATATAACCCCCTATAGAATACCCTATATAACCCCATTATAGTAGTTTCCATTTTATTTTCCATTATCCCTATATAACCCCTATATATAACCCTGCTAAGCAGGTCCGATTAGATGAGGGTGACGTGACGGGCGTTGTCTGCCCCGAGCCAAACTGCCGTGTACCGATTTCGGAAGAGATCTTCCGCGAGCTATTCGGATCTGGCAGTCAGGTACCTCAGCGCCCACTTAAATCGGAAAGACAGCTGAGTTTATCATTTGGTGGTCCACCAGCTCAGAGAGGGAAGCCTACATGGCAATTGCCACTCCGAGGAGCAGACGCGCCTGGAGCAGCTCAAGACCTTGAAGTTTGCATCATGCCAGCAAATGGAATCACATCCATATTGGGACGCTTGCTGCATGCTCCTGGCAGACCAATGCTGCATGCGTTTTTGGCTGCTGGCCTCTTAGGTGGACATGAACAAGAACATGGCAAGGAGCCCAGACTTACCAGCTCTACACTTCAAGCCCGAGTTCAACATAGTTCTGGATGACTCCAAGCCTTCAGACTCTTGAAGGGCCAGCAATGCTGGAACTTTTGGCACCTTGAGGCTTGGTGCCCTGCTCCCGGCTGTGGCCGAGCTGTGTCACTGCCCAGACAGGCAGGGTCTGAAGAAGTCAAGGGGTGGCTAACTTAGCGCTGTGTGAGTGCCAGAAGTTGGTCGGGCATGTCTCAGCTTGGGCTTCAACGGATTGCCCCCTGGAAGGACATCCAAAGCGGCAGGGTGCTGCTTTTTGTTTGCATTTGCATGTCATTTCCGATTCGGGTTGTACAATTTAATTGTAGCCAGGCCAGATCCACGCCGCCCAGGTGGAGTTTAAAGAAGCCACAGCCAGAACAACAGTAAAAGAAGTCACCCCAAAGAAAGAAACGATCCATCTTCCTCCGCGAGAAGCAGGCTTCTTTCAAATGAAGAAAGCAAAGGATCTGCAGCAACTGACACGTTATGGAACATCTTCTGTCAAGGGCAGCGGAAGGCTATGACAGGTATGAAAAAGAATCCTCACCATACTCCTGACGAAGCAGCTGTCATATCATCTTCCGAAGCCAGCTGCAGCTGAGGTCTGCTACTGCAGTCTGCGCATGCGGCGCACAATTCTGCTTTAATTGCAAGGCCTTAGGTGGGCACGAGCCAGCCGGAGCCTTAAATCCCATCTCAGGCTTTTCGGGAGTGTGGCAACAGCTGAGGTGCCCTGTCAACCGTGGCAAGACTTTTTAAGTGATTTGGCGAAGGTTCGAAAGAACATGGAAGATGCACCTCAGATGCGCATAGAGAGCCACTTTGACTGCTTCCAAAAAACACCTGGTGAGCAGCGTGCCAAGGAAACAAACAAGTGGCTAAGCCAGAACTCCAAGACGTGCTCGTGTGGTGCCAACATCCAGAGAAACGGAGGTTGCAACCACATGCATTTTGGCTGCGACCCGTGTAATGGTTCGTTTTCAGATTCTAGCAATGAGCTTTGCCAACATCAATCTCACAAGAAGCAGGGCTCCAGAAGATATGACATGGATGCATGAGAAGACTTCTTTGCATTGCACATCGCCCCTTCATGAGGCGTCTTAGGGGAAGAGTTTCAAGAACAACTGAGGATCTGCAGCGTTTGCGGACGGCACTTTTGCTCCTTGCTGGTTGGTTGCATAGCAGCTCTTTGTTGGACATGCAGAATCTGAGGTTACATTTGTGGACAAGATTGGGCACCACACAGGGGGCAGCCTGGAGGTTCCCAGCTCTGGATGTATACATAGACAGTGACATATACAAAAAAATGTATGTAGATGCAGATGCACATGCATAGAAATCTCAGTTATCCCTAGTGATTCCGCAGGATTCGACTACTACCAGTGCCGGCTTCCTGTATCAGTGTCTTAGCTAGCCGGGCTACAGGCTACATTCCACATTCTTCATTCTGGCATGATGCGGAGCTACGGATGTCTTCATCCCGTCAACTTCTCGTGCGTGCGTACTTAGGACGGATTTGAGCAACAAGCCGGTTCACAAGCTCCGACAGCTGGAGCTTCAGCACAGGATGCAAAATTGTTCCTCGGTGAGTTTGGGGAATGTTCAAAGCTTGAAATGTTAGTTTCCCAAAATGAGGGGACCCCAACATAGACCCCAAAATACTACAATCCTTTTCACTGGGACCCCGATAAGAGGTACCCCTAGTTTTGGGGAATCCCTTAATGTGACAAAGCTTTGCAAGCTGTACAGGGCTTGAATGTCCCAGCATCCCCGTTAGTAACCCCTATATCGTACCTATACTACCCATGTAATTCCCTATATAACCTCTTTAAGGATTTTAGACTCTAGACCCTAAACCCTATATTATATAATCCCCTAGGAGTTTAGCTTATATGGCGCAAAGCAATGTCCAGGTGGAAGCTGCAAAGGGAGTGCTTGCCAGGCCTGAGCAGGGAACAAGTGCTAGAAGGTGGTTAGTAGGAAGTAACGGGCTACATATTCATGTACTAGACTATATGAGCTACGGACTAAACTTTGTTTGGGGGGACCTACAGGGGACTACATAGCGTTTTGGGGGGGCCCATTAAGGGATATACTACAAATTTAGTCCAGGGCTCATATTATATCTATCTATATCTTAGTATACTATATTTAGAACAATATAGTATAAGCTATTTTACTTACTACATTGTTTTATATACAGGGTATAGGGCCTAGTATAGAGTATAGGATCTAGTTTAGGGTTCCAGCAAGAGGATTCTTCTTGTCTGCTACTGTTTTCGTGGTGAGTCATTGTTCCTGTGTTGGGATATGATATGCTAGGATGAAGGTTGAAGGTTCTCTCTGCTTTCAGTGCGCTGCACTGGCTTTCGTGCCCTCCTTACAGCTTCTACAGCAAGATGTGTGCTTTAGATATGTTATTGTTTCTTTTGGGTGGTTCTTTGCTGTCCTCCTTCTTCTGGCCGCTTTGCCCTAGGCAAGCCTGCTTGTGTTTGAAGCTGCGTTTCAACCCCAAGCTGTGAGCGTTGAGTCGGAGGCTGGACTGCCAATGAGCGTCAGCCAGAAAGGATGATTCTGGAGCTCAACTAACAAGACTGGTTACTGACTTGTCTCCAGATGCATATGGCATTCTATTGTGCTTCTTGTGCTTCAAAGCAAGGAAACTTCTTTTCCGAGCACTTCTGGTCTTAGCAGAGGCCAGCAGCCAGCCTGCCCAAACCAACTTTGATCTGTTGACCTATGAGGAGTTCGACCTGGGCATCAGTATTCAGGAGCCTCGCGCTACAAATGATACCGACCCTAGGCTGGATAGGAGCTTTTGGCCTGAGGGCCTGCTTGGTGTGGAGGCGCCGTGGTAGACCTAAGCAACGCATGGCCTACTGCCCAACAAGGGGTCCTAAAGGGCAGAATTGCGCAGCAGCTTCCGGCAAATTCTTCCCGTATACCCCAAGAATGAAGAATCAAATAGAAAAGAAAATGGAAAATGACATGGAAGCTGCTATATATGTATATATAAGGTTATATACATTCTTCCAGTCTCTTGCCAAAGTTTTTGCAACGTTTATTCCATGAGCCTGGAAGCACCGGTTGCACTGCCCCGATTTTAGGACTCCTTCGTGTCCGCCGTGTCACGCGAGTCACGTGGTTGCCGCGACTTGCTTCACATTCCAACAGTCGCATTGTAGTATACTACCAACTCGGTAGAAATAGGTTGCCATGTGTTCTGATGGGAGCATATTCCAGTGATCTAAGGGCAGGCAGCCTGGGAGGGCCTGCTTGCTTGTATCCAGGCTTTCCATTTGAGTTGCTGAATAATTGGGGGGGCTGACATGAGCGATCCGCCGTGGGAGGCCCGGAGATGTCTGCAAAACTGCTATGTCCTGAAGTACCACTGGCCAGCGGAAAGCTGGCGGCGCAGCCGCCTTCAAACCTGGGTTCCAGAATTAGAGGGCATCGCAGCCTGGTTGCGACTTTATTCCGGGTCTCTGATTTCACTGGAAATACTGACTGCTAGCAGCACTTTGTCACTTGTCTGAGCTTCAGGTGGGAGCTCTGGAGTCCGCTTTGGGCCTGACGGTGTTGGAGTCGCAGGCTGTTCTGGCTGGCTTCCCTGCGGGGGATCCTGCAGCTTGGATACATGCCCCTGCTTTGTCGAAGCGTCGCCATAGAAACGCTGCTCTGAGGCAGCGTCTGCGAGCGTTCCCAAGTTGCCGAAACAACCTCGGGACGTTATCCGACTGCTTGACTTAAGGCGCGCTCTTGACAGTTTACCCTTCTCGTGCCATGTGGAAGGACCTAATTCGTAAAGCTTTGTGCCGACACGTGCCGACTGCCTTGGCCACAGAACAGTAAGGCTGATCTGTGAGGGAAGGTGGTTGGGGGAAGGAGTTTGATGCACTGTGTCGTGTCAGCGAAAGGAGGTGTGCAACAAGGGCCTTGTGGGAACCTCTGAAGATATCTGACAGTCAAGCCGAGCGAGGCAACTTCCCCGGAAAGATGGGATCAAGAATACTTGTACGGGAGACTGACAAGGGAAACGCTCAAAAGCGCCGAGCCGGGTGCATTTTGGGGTTCTGCCCCAGGCCACAGTCCAGGCTCTGGACCACTGGAGTCTGAAGTCTGGACTCCCACGCAACGAGCAAAGAGGCAACAAGTTACAGCAAACCAAGGGGATATGGGGAACCTGAAGCTCCCACAAGGTGAACGCAGGAACGGTGGGATAAGAATCCAGGTCCAGAATTCAAGACCCAGGGGTGCAGAGGCGTTTGGATGCGTTTGGCAGAGAAGTCGAGTTGGTCTCGGTGTTCATGCCAGCTGCCAGCTACGCAATGTCTCCGCCGGTTTGGGGGCCAGCTGGGAATGCACTACTGTACAACTTACCCCTCCTATTCAAGTTCCCCCTCAATTTGTGGGGATCTCTGACGCCTCTCGGGCTGAATCCAGGCGAATACGGATCGTCGCTGATTTGAGCTGGGGCCTGCATGACGGCAGCACGCCGAACAGGTTGCCATAGTGTTCCGACAAGAAAACCAATGTGAACAGGTTTCTCTTGAAACTAGCAACTTGTGCTCGATCTGAAAGTACACAGAGCATGGCTTTTGCATCTGCGTTCCTCAATTTAGTACAGTGGGGCTTTTGCTTCGAGGCTAGGATTTCGCAATTCTGCGGAGTGAATCGAACCGAGAACAACACTTCACATTTTGCAATGTTGTTCTTGTGTTTTAATCTTTGTCTTCTCTGCAAGGGGTTGTTCAGTGGCATTGGCTCACCTGGACTCTTTTTTTAGCCATCCTTTGGCACAACCACTTTCTGCCACGTTCTGTGAAAGCAGCTTTATGACGATGTGCACTTGCTGTACCTTCTCTTGGGTGTGCAGCTTAGCCTGTGCTGGAGCCACGCGGCCGGAGAACTTTGGGGGATAGTGTACTTTGGTTACATGAAGCTGGCAAGGTTAGAATTGTGCTTGTGAGCAAGCTCAGGGGCAGAGATTTTGCTGGTATGCTAGCAGCTGAGTGCTCACAATTGAGAGAAGGCTTTGCTTGCTTCTTGCCTTGTTTGAACAGGCAACTTCTGCCACAAGCCATAGTCTCTTGGCACGTTAGACGGGAAGATGCTTAAAGGGCTAGCGCTCGTTTCATAAGGCAATTTCGGAGGCCATGAGCGCCCTCCGCCAGCTGGGGACGGCAGTGTCCTTGCAGACAGCTACGAGCTCAGCCAGTGCAGACAGCACAGAGGACTTAATCCGCGTGGGCAGCCTGAGAAGCAGTTGTTCCTTCTTGTTATCCTGATGATTTTCTTTACGGCTTGGCACCGGTTAGATGATCAGCAGCTCGTTTCACTAGAACTGCTTTTCATTGCACAGGCTCGGATCATATCCGCTGGGCGGACTGGGTTTCCAGCATCCAGGCTAGCATTCAGCGCAGGGGCTTGCCTGAGTCAGCTGGGTTGCGGGGCCTTTGCAGGCATGGATGCAACGAGTTCATTGGGTTTAGAGTACCAGCAGAGGAGGGGTTCAGTATCCTCTACATGCGCAGCCCTTCCGCAGACACTGCAGTTGCTATGATTCAGAAGCTAGTCAACTGCGCAGTCACTCTGCAGATTTTTCAGCCTAGGAAATCGGCTTCTTCGAAGATGTGTGGAACAACTATGTGCCAGACGGGACGCCGAGTCGGGCGCGTTCAGAAAGATGTCTCGCACTCGGGTGGCGCTCTGCTTGTGGGTTGCTTTCAGAACTGCAGGTTCAAGTTGTTGCTGCGCGCTTGTGATTTGAAACTCTTCTCTTGGCCATCGCGCAACTTCTTCATGCTAATGAACTTCTGGTTCAGATCGCATTTTGACTGCTTTCGACGGCTACGAAACTGCTGCATGCTGCCTGGAGGTATCATGTATTCAGGTTCACTCTTTGCAAAACAGCGAATGCATTTCTGCCGGAGCCTCCGTAATGTGGAGCTCCTGGCATCACAAGCAGCCACCAGCACGGCAGAGCTGACCAAGATTTCGGTTCCAAATTCTTTGGCCGAAGCAGATTTGGATTGCAGGCTTGCATGATGTAGGTAGGTTTGCGCAACTGCGCTGGGATTCATCAGTGTGAGGATGGCATCATTACAGGAAAGGCTCTCGGCGCCGCAGTTTAAAACTACGTGCCAATCCGCATGCAGATCCATATGCAAGAGGGCTTGCAGAAGAGTTGCCTCATGGAAGCTCAACGCAAGGTAACAAGTTTACACACTGTGCGGGCTTCGAGGCTTGAGACTGCACCCAACTATTGTTGTCAGCTGCAGGTCGGGTCATGTAGCGCGTGAAGCGACACCACGATTGCGCTCCTTGGCTAAGGGCGTCTCTGTCTGTTAGGGACGTGAGCAACAGTGGCCTGCTTGTTTCTGTCATTCAGAGGCGACAGCGAATGGACAACTTCCTTCATCCGAGTTGGGACACGTTTGCCTCAAGCATGTACAGGAGACACGTGCAACTCGCCGCGCAAGCATCCCATGTGAAAAAGTGGAGTTGTGGACTAGTAGCAACAAGGTTGCTTCATGCGGAAGACTTTTGGCTGTGAGTCTGTGAGTAGTAGAGCTTCAACATATTGAAGATGCCTTGCTTCGCTGCACATGCGCCGCGATAGCGATACCGATTGACCATTGGCCAAGCAAAGTTCCAAGTTCCGAGTTGCCGGCCGCTAGACCGGCCGCATTGGTCATGCGAAGCTGTCCTTCAAATGGTGAATGAGGCTAAGGTATGATTTTGGAGGTGGCGCAAAGTAAACATTGGCAGGCAAGATCTAAGGGACTTTCGCTGAGCCTTGTAATCAGCAGCCTAGATAGTCTGCTACGTGAGGCAACAGCCCTATGCAGATGAAGCTTGCACGCATGCACTCGCCCGTGGAGCCGTTCCGAGAACTGGCGAAAACTTGGAGTTTGGGAGCGCAGTCTCGGCGGGAGCGCTACCAACCCAACTCCAGCGCGTGTGTTGAGATTTCGAGCGCTGGAGGGCCAGCGTCCTGAGGGGGCTGAGCGTATGATGGCATTGTTGTGAGCGTCCCCGGGCGCTTGCCGGATGCATAGCGTGCCCTTGCTGCGCAAGACGCTCTGGTTGGCACGGCGAGAGAACGTGATCGGTCTTTGGCACAGATGGGGTTCCCATAGCACGTAACATGTCAAAGCCCTTCCTCTCCACAACTGTACAACTTGGTGGATTCATTAGTGGGCAAGCAGTAAGGAGATGTCAAGGCAAGGTGCTGCATGGACGAAATCAACATTTAGGTGCGGCTGTTGTTTTGTCTGGATTTGTCAGCCAACGCCGGCTGAGAAAACTTGGCTTCCTTCTCTGCGTCGGACAGTAGGAATCAAAGCAGCTTTGCTGAGCCACTTCAACTACGAGGGTGCCAGCATTGATCCCCGACAAAAAGATCACCAACTGAGCAAAGCAAACGCAGAAGGATCCAGACGCACGCCTACTGGCCGCTTGAAGCAGTCATGCACGTTTGGGATATCCTAGTTGGAATGACGTGACATGAAGATTTGAGCTCCTAAACCATTGTTACGTTGCGAAAACCAACTGCTGCAAGCTTTTCATTCCCCCCTCTTCGCAGATATCAATCTCAAGCTGGAAGATCCCACGTTTTAGCGTGTGATTTGGAAGCGCGTAGGGATGTGGCAAGCCTTCTGGCCCTCTGAGGCACAACTTGGCCTTCCTTTTCAGGAGTTTGTAGGCATTGTAGACATTTTCTCTGCGCAGGTTGCAATGGCTGAGGCCTCTACAGACAAGGTTTACAGCACGTGCTGCATGTCATAGTACTATAGACACGTGCTGAGCATGCCACTTCCGGCGTGAGGCCGAGCCAGCAGCCTGCTCGTGGAAAGACGTGAGCGAGCTACTCGAGCAGGTTCTTTGACAGAGCCATGTTGATGTTGTTGTTTTCCCCGCATCAAAGCAGCATGCGGAGTTCTTGTTTTGCCGGGCGTGCTTGCCTGCCCGCCCGCGCCCCGCCCAGACAAATGAATACACCGACAGCGCCAACACCATACACCACAGACGCTTCACGCGTTACACACAAGGCACACGTCACAAACACGTCAAATGCATAAGCGGTAGACACAAGGCATCATGAAGACAAGCGTTGCGCAGGAGGCACGCATCACGTGCACAACTAATCACACCTTGAAACGGGTCTGTATAGGGGTCTGGCCAGGCTGCACGAAGCTTCGGGGAGAGTTTTTTTTTATGGTTTAAGCTCACCATTTAAGCCACAAGACGCTCAGACATTTAGACACTCAGGCGCTCAGTTTCCAACACTGAGCCACCGCGAGGCTCAGACACTCAGACATTCAGACACTCAGACTGCTTAGATAATCCAATTTCAGAAACCTCTAAGTGACTGAGTGACTGGGTCGGGCCCCGGAAGACGACAGTCTAAGTGACGGAGCGACGGTCTGGTTTCCAAGGCATGACAGTTTGAATGACTGAGTGACTGGGTCTGGTCTCTGCGGCCTGAGAGTCTGAGTGACTGAGTGACGGGGTCCTGGCTTGTGAAGCTGAGTGACTGAGTGACTGTGTTCAATCACGGGCCTCGCTGTACGTTCTCTCATAAAAAAACATGGACCGAAGTCACCAGTAGTCAATGTTTGCACGCGCGCACACGCAGCGCACATGCTCGCAAACGATCCGAATCACATCGGCCGAGCACACAGCACCGCGCTTCCAACGCGGGTAGGCCAAACAAAAAATCACATGTGGTGTCCTCCGGTCCCTTGTTTGAGTCAACGCTTCGTCCAGAAAGAGACTGCAGACGCTGCCAGGCATTTCAGCGATTCCGGAGCGAGCTTGCGCATGATATGCGCAACATGCTCCTGAAGGTGGTTGTTTTGCGCTGTGCTGCAATTCAGAATGTGGGTGGCTGAGCTGTCAGGAGCTACATGCTCATCGCGAGGAGATCCAGGCTGACCCAGATGGGGCAGCAATAGTAGGGCGTGTGAATGGGGAGGGGTCGAAAGACTTGCCCGTTTTTATGGCGGAGGTGTCCTGAGTATGTTGATGAGTCTGACCTAATTGCAGAAACCGGAACGTATTGGAGCCACAAGTTCCTGTAGGCGTCTTTCAATGCGCAGCTTGCATGTTTCATGCTTCAACAACTCTTCACCAAAAAGATCGGGAGCAGAACCAGTGAGCGAGTAGATTTAGGCAGACGGGATTGCAATGACCAGACCCAGAGGAGGCGACACACGCGTCACCCTCGTCATCAGCTGATGCCACTCTCTGCAACTCCTCGTTTCGTAGCGCAGGACCTCGTCTGTACACCGCCTTCGTGGCGCAGGGCACAGGAACCGACCCCGAAGGATTCACCGGCTGGTAGTAGTCTGCAAGAGAAGAAGCCAGGATGGTGCACAGACGCCTGAAAAGCTGGCAACAGCCTTAAAACTGCGAAGTGATGAAGGTGAAGTATCAAGGCTTTGCCTTGAACTAGCAGGCGCGTTGCTCAGTTTCTGATAACAAGTTCAGTCTACACCGAGGTCAAATCTGCACAAAGCTCCAGTGAAGAGGTTGCGGAGGCCGAGGCCGCCCATCAGCGATCCTCTTTCACTAATAACAGGCCTGTGCTTGTGCACGCAGGCATTTGCTCCAGACAAACTTGTCAGGCGCTCAAAGGTTGACTGGAAAGGATGCACAGTGCCCTGTCGTTCAGATCTCTAGAAGATGCTGGCAAGGCGAACGATAAGGAGGACAACCAAGATGCTTCGAACTCCGCATTCCGCTCAGAGAAGCTTGTGTCGCGAATGTCGGAAAGACCATCGACCTAGGAAGCTCAAGTCCAAGCAGCTGTCAATCCTTCATCAAGCCGGGCACTGAGATCTCATCGCAATCTGGAGTGAAGCGTAGTGTAACGTGCAACTCAGGTTTGCTGGAAAGGCAGCGGCGACGCAGGCGCCAGGCGGAGAGCACCCCAGCAGAGAGGCGCTTTTGCTACGGCTGCGGCATCGCCAGGCCAAGATTCACAGCTACCGCATGGACTTGGATGACGAGGTGTCGCTTGTGACTCTCGCTCAGAGCGAGCCATACACGTACATATACATACATATACAAGTACTTGTATATATAGATATATGTATGAATAGTGTACGCTCCCGCCGAGAATCCACACCTTGTGTCTGCGTATGTCTAGTATGTCGGTAGAGTCCTGGTCTGCACGCCTATCTCGTACTGTATCTATGTACATGTACATGCATACATGAATTTAGCTGGCGACAGACATCCATCTGCGCCTGCTGCAGAAGCCACTGAACGAAGGCGCGCGCAATCAGTTTAATAGGAAGAACCACCACATTTCGCAAGGGGTTCAATCCCAAATAAAACAAAAAGTACGAAAACCTATAAACCAAACATGACCTTATTCCTCGAGGCAGTCCATAAGCCAAAAAAGCCACTCTCCAAGCTATTCCATTGCTATTGTTGCAATTTTTGGGACTGTCTGGAGAGATGACCTTTGGAAAGTCTGGAAGTCTTTGGTGTTTTAAGTTTTTTGGGACTGTCTCGAAAGAGATGCTCAATTATTGGCTTATGTGTTTTTGTATGTTTGCTTGTTTTGGGATTGTCTCGAGAAATATGCTCACATTGGCTTTGCGATTTGCATGTTTGGGACCATCTCGAGAAACGGCCTCTGGACTACCTCTCAATCTTTGTGCTTTTTTGTTTAGGACTGCCACGAGGGAAAGGCTCATTTCTGGGGGGGCATGGTTTTTTTTTCCAAGGTGTGGCTAGCCCCTGCTTGAAAGGTGTGGCCAAGGGACCCTCTTGTTCCCTGGTCCTCTGGTCCCCGGTCCGCTGGTCCTGTGTGTCCTCCGATTTGGATCACAAAGCTTGCGCCAAGAGGCGCTTTTGTGGTTGGTTTTCAGCTAAAGAAAATCTTTTTTGTTTGTCTCCTAGTGGTTTGGATTACAAAGCTTGCGCCAAGAGGCGCTTTTGTGGCTGCTTGTCAGCTGAAGAAAATCTTTTTTGGTTGTCTCCAAGCGATTTGGATTACAAAGCTTGCGCCAAGAGGCGCTTTTGTGGCTGCTTGTCAACTGAAGAAAAACTTCGTTGTTTGTCTCCAAGCGATTTGGATCACAAAGCTTGCGCCAAGAGGCGCTGTTGTGGCTGGTTGTCAGCTGAAGAATTTTTCATTTGTCTCCAAGCAAATGGGGTCTTGAGGGAAGACCAAGCCCCACAAATTGGAATTCACCAATAGCTTGACGGAAGACCACGCCCCGCAAATCGGAATTCACCAATAGCTTGAGCGAAGACCAGGCCCCACAAATTGGAATTCACCAATAGCTTGAGGGAAGACCAGGCCCCACAAATTGGAATTCACCAATAGCTTGACGGAAGACTAGGCCGCACAAATTGGAATTCACCAACAGCTTGAGCGAAGACCAAGCTCCACGAATTGGACTTCGCCAATAGCTTGAATGAAAACCACGCCCCGCAAATTGGAATTCACCAATAGCTGGACCTGAACCAAGTCCTGAGCCAAACCTTGGAAAAAATTGGAAAAAAAAGAGGTTGGCCACACCTTGGAAAAAAACACTTCCGCCATTTCTGGGCTCACGGGCTTTGGCATTTTGATGTTTTTGGGGTTGCCTCGAGAAATATGCTCACTTTGGCATGACCAGACACTTTCTCCGAAAGAACGCACATGTACATAAGTATAAGTATACATGCCTGCCGAAATCAAAGCACGTGCACACTATCCGAATGTCTTTGTCAATTCCCAACGACAATGCATATCCTCAGTTGTATGCAGGAAGGCTTTTTACAGGCCTTGTAAACACTAGCTTCATTCATTCTCCTGCATTTTGTAAACATGTATTCAATCTTTCGTAGCCTCGTCGCACCGGCGCTCCCATGGCTAGCGTACCAGCGCTCTGCTAACATGATTCCTTTTTCATAAACCAAGTCTTTGTAATGGCTTGCCGCGTGGACACGATGTTGCACGAAGTTATAACCGACGCTTAGCCGATTTGTTTATTCAATACGTAGTCTAAGCTTCATAGCGTAATCAAAATTAACGAAATTTTGGAAACTCTTTAGATATTAGTTGAAAGATATGTGTTGAGCATCTAACTTATCATTTGTCGAATACACCTTTCGTGTCTGACTAGTGTGTGCTTGTTATGTGCAAGCTTGCGGTTGACTGAATATCTCACATTGGCCTGGTATGGACTTAGCATGTAATATTTACATAAGTTGTTCAGGGTGCGCTTCAGTTTTTTCACAATAGTAGATCAGCCTGATACATGTTTTTTTTGGTTTAATATAGTTGTGTCTAGTTCTCACATGAGGTTTTAACATAAACTTAGTCACGTTTCATGAGTATACACTTTAGATCTACCTCATAACAAACCAGTTTTCATGAATGGTCGATCAAAAGGACATGCTGAACTGCGACCGCAATATCATTGGTTGTTAACCTAAGCACTTGGCTCAAGGTAACAAGTTTACACTCTATAGCTGACAACATGTCTGACTCATCTCATGAACGTTTCACTAGTATGTAATGATGTCTAACGTGCATTATGTCGGTTATGTATATGGCGTTCTATCAGCTAGCGACTACTGAGTCTTTGGTTCGCAGGTTCACACAGCCTGTCATCTTCTGAACTGCTCTCTGTTATTCATTTCATTTCTACTTGAGCACCAACTCCCAGTTAAGCATCAGATGTTCGTGGATATGTTCTGCTTTGTTTATTGAGCCGACTTAAATATGGCGCAAAATGTTATGACATGTTCATCAAACGCCGATTCAATATTAATTTCTCCTATAGCTATAGCAAAAGCCAGATTTGTTATTGCTTGAGTATTAGATAGCAGGCAGTGGTAAGTCATAAAGACATGAGTACTCGATCCATCATTCAGATTTGAGACCAACCTCACTAAAAAGCATGTACATGTTAATTATTTTTCGAACATTAAATAGCAGGTATTATACTGGTAACTCTTGTATATATATATATGTATATATATTATGCATATACACACACATACATATATATATATATGTACGTATCCCCTCAACTCTTGTCTCCTGCAGAGTCACTCGAGGAGCCCTTGGATGTACACCATTCCGGCCGAAGGCAACCCCCGCTTCAGCCTGAGTACACAACATGTGATCATGCTGCGAGGTTCGAAGGCTCGGCCATAGAAGACGAGTACGATCAGAGCTGCTGGACCCAGCCGCGGCGAGCTGAGGCCAGGCGTGGCCCCATGTCAAGCTGACACCAGATGCCGCGAGCATGGGTTGTTCTCCTTCGCAAGTGTGGATCCACGATCGTCACCCCAAGCCTTTTGGGTCCAGCTCTAGCGTGGTTGTTGCAGTCAACGCCAAGCCCCGACAATCACTTTTGCATGCCAGCCGATTCACAGGCCAACTCCTTCTCGCATGAATTTGATGTTGGCGAGTTGGACTTGAAGCTGTGTGAATGCTGTGCCCTTCTGTGCTCTGGTTGCATCGCTTCTGGCGCCGGTCCGGTCTTGGCACAGGTAGCAGCCGTCGATCGAGCGGCGGCCTTCGAGCCGTGCGAGGCGGAAAGTGAAAGCATCTTTCTTTGCTGGATGTTTTTACCAGCTCACTGACATTGACGGAGGTTCAGGAGGCCTTGTTTTTGTCCTTGCAAGCGCCTGTTTCCTTCCGTCTGCGGTTGCAGGAAAGAGTGGTGGGGCCTGCCGCTTGGCCCTCGCAACCGAGGCTGCATTGCCAACGTGCCGGTATGCTTAGATCCAATACTCAATACTCCTTCGTGATGTCGAACCAAGGCACTTCTTCATGACGGAAGTGCTCCAGTGGTTGCCGGCGCGCGGCCCTGTTGCCTTCGCTGCTTGCATTCTTACAGAGTTGGTAGCCCAAGCGGCACGGCTGAGGCCGCAGAGATCTGCCAGACCCGGGGCGTGTCGAAAGGCTTCACTGATCCTAAGGCCTGCTCGGGCTTGATGCATTCCGTCATGATATGTCGTGGTTGTCACTGTCGCAACTTCAGGAGCTTGCATATACGATCCGCACCATTGCAAACCTGCACCGGCATTCGGTAGCCCTCCTTCCTCCGAATGTGAAATGGTATGACCACCCAGTAGCAGTCAGAGCACGATCCGGCTGCTTGGCCGCACCCTGAAAGGCGTTTCAACCGTCCCGGAGTGTCAGTGTAAAATGGCTGAGGCTTGAACTGCATGCTGCGCATGCACGAAATTTGGCGGCGGCACGCGCCAGAAGAGGTTGACCGTCTCATCTCAGATTTGGCTTGGTGGGGAGGAAGGCTCCATTGGTATACTCATGGGACCACCGTCGGAGTGGATGACACCCTGTACCTCCGTGCAGGAGTGGCCGAATGTCTTTCAGCGTTGATGTACAATGGAAGACAAGCCTACCCGTGGATAGGGTGTCCATTTCTGCCCCCCTTACGAAATAGACGACCGGTGAACCTCCATTCATAGTTGGCGGTCGCATGGAAGGCCAGCGCACTGCTCAACAAAACAAATTGTTTGGGATCCTCTTTACAGGTAAAAGCATCTGTGCCGCCCCACAATCGTGGCAGAGGGACACAGTAGCAAAGTAGTAATGCTGCATAAGGCGGTGAGTGAGGTGACCATGTCCAGGCAATGTCGCATGACAAGCTTGCTGGTCCGATTCGCCTGCACTTCACTGACCTGGAGACGTGATCTCTCGGAAGTCTGATTGCCGCTCTTGTTCCTTCTGCAAGTTGGTGGCTGGTGGTGGACGTTGCTTCTCGCTGGACGGCTTTCCTAGTTCATTGGTCCTGCCTGGAAGTACGAGCTGCCTGTCTCTCTGAATCTGGCCTGTTCTGATTGCGGCCATGACTCGGGGAAAGGAGAATCGCCACGACTCCACATATGCGTTGTTGTTTCAATTTCAAGCGCGCTTACTTTGCCAAGCTCAACATTCGGCCGGAGGCTTGTGAGAAAGGCTTGCGCTGTTGAGCATCGGGCATTAGTCTGAAGTGGGACGAGTGACTAGTGACTAGGGACTGCTCGGAAAAGACTTCTGAGATGTAAGGTGCTCTGCGACCAAGACCATGGACCTGTCTCTGCAGGACGTTCAAAAAACACATGCTGAACAGGACAGGCCTTCACCCACCCTTGAGCCCGCGAGCTTAATCAGCCGCTGCTTGCGCATTGCAGCTTCTACTTTGGGCATGTGCCTCGTTCTTGCGTAGCATCAATCCGCCGCCTCTGCTCAGACAGACTTTCCCTGTGCTTCCAGCAGGTCTTAGTAGTTCGAGCATCCCAAATCGTCGGCATGACAGTGGACTCCACGAACCCAGACCGCCCAGATCCTCCGTGCGATAGGCAGGAGCAGGTTGGTGATGACGAGATTGCGAAGCTGGCAGAGTACAGTGGTGGACTTGCCACTGCGAGTGAGGCGAAGGCAGATGAGAAGCCGCCTCCGACGCAAGTGGCTGCCCAGAAGAAAGCAACCGAGTTTTTTGACATCGGGTCACCTGGTGGAGGTGCTGAGGAGGCCGAGTCAACTGAGGAAAGTGTTGAGGCTGAGCCTGGTGCTGCCTCCGCAGTTGAGGCAGAGGCCGGGGAAGTCTGTCATGGTTCCATTCGCAGCCTTTACGGGCGTTGTAGGTTGGCCCTACAAGTAGATTGAATCTGAGGATCCGGAAAGCATGAACATCTACCAGGCTCGACATGCTACGTGGCAGTAAGACTTCCCGACGATACGTCTGTTCGCGGCATTCTTGCATATTCTTGCATTGCTGCGCTTTGCCGCTTGCGAGTTCTATATGTTCTATGTTGACGAGCTCCTGACCAGCAACCATGCGGCCAGCCGCGAGCTAACACTTCTTGCGCCTTGAGCTCCTTCGCTTATCTGGTTCACATGAGGCAGCATGGATCGGCAAGTGTTCCTCACCACCGGGAAGGAGACGTGATCATGTGTAATGTGGGAGAAGGGCTGGATGTGTATTGACTAGTCTGCCTTAAGCCCTAAGGAGTGCGACGAGGATGCACTGCGAGTTTGGCTGCCGGGGTGCTCAGCACGTCAAAGCAGTAAAGCGTCGGAGCGACCAGCTGCCCTGCAGTGATTAGGAATGATTTTGGGGAGATTCAGAACTCCGGCTTTCTCAAGGCCCGCCCCTGGTACGTCACGGCATTTGTCAGTATGTTTGTGGTTGTTCAGTTCTGGCAGGATGGGAGCTTCGAGCACGCAGGCAGGGACCCTCGCAAGCTTCTGGCACAGATTACGTCCGGAGTCTTGAGGGCATGCTTACGTCACCTACACAGCCCATGAACATGCCCTGCACTCGGTCCGAAACACCCCTCAAGACCCCTAGCATGCGACAGCGACCCGATCTCCGAGGCTGTGTCGTTGGTAGACGAAGTGGCCAACGGGCAATCAGCAATCAGCGGTGTGAAGTGCACATGGCCCGAAACCCAAGACTTTCTCATGGTAATAAAAAAGGTATGAAGGTTGAGGAGACTCGGGCCATCCGTTCTCAGTGCCCCACAGTCTTGAAATCAGCTCCTTGAGGTCACTGTCGGAGAAGATGGTGCAGAAGGCACAAGGCACCCACGTGACATCCTGCCCGCCTTTGCCCCGCATCTTGTGATTCTGGTGGTAGGAACTGATTTGTTAATGTGGAGGACCCTTCAGGCGAGACACCATTACGTCTTTGGCCAATAGACTGAGGCCCGGCTTGACATACCCTGCTCACACTGACATTGGATACTGCAGGGAGATTCAACAAGACCTCAAATGCGACAAGCTCCTACTCGGTGGGGACCGCTTTTGTCAAAGCGCATCTCGAGTCATGTGAAGAGTTGTGACACACGGCGCCGAAACGCCGCAGCGCAGGACCCCTGGCCTTCAACCTCAGAAGAGGTTGTGAAACTCCTGGGCCGGAAACCCTACTCGTCGGTCCCCCGAGCCACCGATAAGAGGCACCACTCTGCAGTACCTTTGTCCGACGAGGCAAGCCTGGTTCATCCTTTGCCAAACAACCCTTCCGAAGGACCCACTGGCCCGCCCGAGCTCGCAAAATGCTTCGTATCATCTTCTGCTGCAGGATCTCCTCAAAAAGCATTTGGAGGCCGTCCTCATCCAAGTGACCAGTGAGAAGGCCGTGAAATCGTGGCGTTCCCTCGCCGTCACTGCTGGCACATCCCCAGGGTTGCGAGAGCAAGCTTTCCCTGTACAGCGTTGCGCAGCCGACATGTGCTGACTGTGATTTCGTCGGGATCATCGCATATAGTAGCACTCATTGCCAGGTGCTCCAGCATTTCTGCTGCTGCCGTGAGAGCCGCAGGCAGCGGTAGCATAAATCATTACATGGCCGCTTCGTGTCTACGGTGTATACAGTTTTACGGAGTTTTTCTGTGCAGGGATTCCTGGTTTGACGGCTATTTGTAATCTCATGTTCCCCTGATGTTGTATGCCTTGCCCAAGCTCTAGCTGAAAAATACGTACATAAGGTGCCAACTACTTGAAATCCTTGTTTGATAATGGTGCACTGCGGTGACTTTTGAGTTTGGCATGGCTCCTCAGAGATCCTTTTCCTTCAAGATGAAGGAACGAATAGGTGCGGTACATTACATTACATTGCGCTTTGCACGCACGCCCGTGTGGAACACGTTTCCAACGAGCTGAGTGAGTGATGACTCGACTGGACGTTTGCACTCCTGAGTCTCAGCAGCGCAACTTACGCCAGAGTTGCAACTCAAGCTATGGCTTGCGACTTGTGGCCATCCCTGCCTAATTTAATGCAACCTTGCAGCAGCCATGCCAACAGACGGCGTGAAGCGGGATTGAGGCCCTTTTAGTGGCTAAGGTTAAGGCTCTGTTAAGGCCCATTTGTAACGGTAACAGAAAGTAGTGCAAGATGCCTTGTTTGAGACGTGTGAACACGTGACTAGTACCTAGTAATAAGTGACAAGCGATGATGATAGTCATGGGTCATTCGTATTTAGTTGTCATCAGTGACCGGCTTTCTTCCAGCATCATAGATGTAAATAGTAGTCGTGATTATATTTGTATTCTCAAGGATACATCATCCAATTCAATTCAAGAGTTTAAGATGTCAAAACAGCGACAACAACATTTGGCAATGGTTGTTGGTGGCGCCGCTGCCGATAATGATGATGATGCCACGGGTGCGCGCATGCAACTTACAACTTGCAATCTGCAATAACATCAACAGTTAGCCATGAAGTGTAAAACTTATAACGGACCAATATTAATCACATCAACTCTCAAACCTGTTGGGTTCTCCTATGCAGAGCCTTAGCTCAAACTGTGGCAATTCGGAACCCACCCCCGTCCTACCCATGTCAAAGATCCGGAGGCCGATGAAGCCCCATCGAACTGCAGCAAGATTGACAATGTTATTCTCGAATTATTGGGAATTCTCTGAATTGGCAGCTACATCCTGAGAGAAATACGCGACGCACGAAACAAGCATGTGTGCGGTTTGGGGAAGCTTCAAGACCGAATACCAGAGCTAGCAGCTGGCTCAGATGGCTTGTGATCGACTTGTCCAGCTTATTGTGCCATTCCATTCCGGTTTTGGATTGTGGCTTGAGTGAGATGTAGACAGTAGACTCAGCAGACATGGAAGTCTTTGAGTTTAGTTTTTTGGGTTGCTCTCTGGGAGGATTTGCTATATCACTGAGGTGCTTGTTGCTTGTTGCCCATGGGAGTTACATACATACATACATACAGACAGACAGACATACATACATACATACATACATACATGGGATCTCCTCCAATTATCTCATCAGACCGAAGTTGCTGTTGGACAGCGCATGTACATCATGCATAGATGTACGTGTTTATAGAGCATGTTTCCCAAGAAGTTTAATGTGTTCCATAAGGGGACCCGCGACTGAAACCCACCATAGTTTGGCAAATTAGCATGTGCAGCCCGAGCGCCATGAGGCGCATCCTGCCTGACGCTATGTCGCCCTTCATCGCCACCTGCCTCCAACGAAGGCTTGGTAGCGCAGCTCTGAAATTTTCCACAACAACTTATTCCTTTCACGCCTCCCTGCGCCGCCACCGCCGCCGCGACTGCCACTGTCGTCACCACCATGCCGCCACCACAAGCACCACCTCTGAACACTCATGTACATGCAGTGACTTGCAGCAGACATGATTGTTTTCCTGTGTCTGCAGGCTGGAACTAGATCTGCTATTCTGCAGATTGCCGGTTTGATCCAAGCGCGGTCAAGGCTTCAAAATTAGGTCGAGCTGCGCAAGCATGGATAAGTGCTGTGGGTACGAGATAGTATGAGTGCAGCCATTCGTTTGGGAAAAGGCACCGCGTTCCGCACGAGCAAGAGGGACAGGCGTTTCTGGACCTCCCACGTGCGTTTCAGCGGGGACCTACTTTTCAGCGACTGATCGCTTGACAGTCACCTGGTGTCCCAGTTGTTGGATATGACACGGGGCAGTGACCTTCAAGCGCTGTATAAATGAGAGACACGCCTGCAAGGTGAGGTGTTGGATCCTTTTGCAAAATAGGGTGAAATGCACACAGAGTTCGGGAGGCTGGGCTGCTGCACATGGCTGGCAGGCACCCATTCAATGGTGAAGGCCTGGAAGACTTCGGGGGCAGGTGAGTGCGATTCTAGCCACTTTGAACCCTGACAATGCCATTGCTTTTGTGCCGCAGTGGTTGGCGCGGCTAGACAAGATGTCCAGCAAGGAAAGATCACTTCCAGGCGCCGTGAGCAAGGGCAGTAAAAGTAGAGCCATAGCGGGCAATGCAGCTTTCGGATTGTTGGAGCGGGATTCCAGGTTTAAAATCATCAGATTGTTGATCAGCCGCTGCGTTGGTTGGTTGCCAGGCCCTTGGGCACTTCCGAAAGCATATCTTCCTGGCAGCAGGATGCTCGCGTCGTGGGTGTTGAAAAGTGTCTCAATCTTCCAGGCAGAGAAGCCAGCTTCTCACGGCCAATTCAGCTTCGTTTTAGTAAATCGCATCCCCTTTCAGCCTGAATTCCTAGTAAGCTCCAGAGTCCAGCCGTGAGCCCAAACCTGAAAATGCAATTCATGCATCCATGAAGCAGCACTTGCTAAGCGAGATTGCGCGGGCTGGGGATTGCTGCTCTTTTTCCCAAGACATTTAAGGGCGTGGGGAGTTTGGTCTTGACGTGCCCTGGACGAACTCAGAACCGCCGTGGCAAAAGGTGCAATTCTTGTGTGATCTTGGCGCAAGAGGCTCTGTGAGCAAGCCTTGCAGCCTTGCGCATGACGTGGAATCGGCTGCTGCCATAGACTCCGACTTGTAGGCCGCAGGCCAAACCAGCCCAAATACAATACAACAAGGGCACCGACTTGCCGGTGCATCAATTTTCCGAAGCTTCCAAGAGCCTAAGCCTCAAGGCTGGCTTGGGCACGCGTGCAACGCGCGCAAATCATTTGACGACACACCGCCTATTTTCGGGTCTCTCAAAGAGAAGGGTCAGCATTGTTTGTCTCGCTTACGCTGAGGCATTGCAGCCTGCGACATGGTCAGCCAATTTGGTCGCATGGCTGCAAACCAACATCCGCTTCAAGACCCGGGCCCAAAGGCACTAGGTCAAAAATTCTTGAATTCCTAAATGCACAGGCACAAAGCCTCGTAAATCACTACCAGATGCGTAGAGTGCTGATTTGAGGCTTGTCAAAGATGAAAGGCTCCAGCAGGGGGCACAACATGTTGCCAGGTGCTCATCCAGGGCCACCAGCTGCAAGGTCTCAACGCGCGGCCTGCTTGGGGCTGCTACATAGAATCTAACGTTAATGGCATTTCACCATCCCAAGAGAGAGTGCAGGTGTGGTCCAAGAAGTCGATTTGAGGGTATTGCCGCAACGTTCGAGTGCACGTGGGCTACACAGAGGGGATTAGCGCGCCAAATTCGGGCCCTCACCTCAAAACGAGTTGCTTAAAACAAAGGCAGACAGGCATTCTGCGCAGCGTTGGAACTGAGTTGTTGGCTTTTAGGTGTTCTCCATGCGCCTGCTGTGCTGCAAGAACTGATGGCTCCAACATTTCGAGCTGCGTGCAAAGTGAGCAAGAACTCTATGCAATGGCACGGCCCCTCGCTTTCGGGGGCCATCTTCAGGCAGCAAGGAGAGGATTCGAAGACAGCTCGGAGAGCGCAGCCGTTTCAATGTCTTCAGTGTTGTGGGCTTCGATAGGAACAGCACTCTGCAGTGAGCCGTTCTTGGGTTGGGCTTTAAACGTGTGAAGGTTGTGAGGCTCATGGCGGGGATGCCATGGGTCACGCAGGTCTTCCGACATGGATACATCCGCATCCGACCCATCCTGGGAATAGAGCTCTGGGTTGCAAGGTCTGGAAGTATCCAGGGACATGGTACTTTCCCAAAATGAGGGGACCCCAATATAGACCCCAAAATATTATAGTCCTTATTATAGGGACCCCCAAAATGGTACCCCTAATTTTGGGAAATCCCCACATAGCTCCAAGCAAGCTGCTTGCAAAGGCAGCTGGCAAGTGATGCCAAATGCTGATCGTAAGAATCTTGAGCTTGTGGCCCAAGGCCATCAACCAGGTCTTCGCATTACTCCAAACAGTTGGTGGCGAGGAATCGGTGTCGGCGTCGATTCCCAGTGACCTCTGCAAGCAGACCAGGCTCTTGTTGTTGGCGCAAGGCGCTTTGCTTTTCAAATCGTGCTTTCGCATTTTCGGGCCAACAACCTTCAACGGCTCCAATTCTGAAGCTTTCAGATGTCAAGGACTCTTTGAAATTGGGAAATGTGCTGGCAAAAAGGCAGCTTGACGACAGGCATGCGACCAGGCAAGGGATTGGCATCCTCTGGAATCTGGCGCCGCATCTGCATTGATGAAAATAATTGGCCATGCCACGCAATACAACCCTTCTATATTCAAAAAATTTTATAAATATTCATGACAATATCGGTATGCTGATGGCCAATGCTAAAGGGAAATAAAGGGAAATCTTTGATTTGGAATTTTCAAGATAATAATCTTCTCTGCGTGTGCATAAGAACGGCACTTGACGAGAAAATACAAAATACATAAGTTTAAGAAGATATATTCCTCAATATTACGGCGCGGCTACTTGCGGTCATTTCGCTCGCGCGTGGGTTAGGTTTTCCGGCTCACTTTTAAAAAATTTCTTGCGGGTTCCCTAGGGGCTTTAAAATCTCGAAGATTTTATTTAATATCTTTCGGAAAAACTAGAGGCTCTAAAATCTTCGAGTTTTTTGGTGGAGGCGACAGGTACTCAAAGCAAGGACTCCTCATGAACTTCCAACTCATTATTTGTTTGTGTAGGCTCGAAAGAATTTATAAATCTTCGTAGATAGATATTGCCAAAGATATAAAATACGTCTCGAAAATTAATATCCGAAATTGAAAAAAAAGAAAAACGAAAAAAATATCGTCCCGCTGCCGCGCGGATAATCCAAGAGAGAAAAATGAGGCGGAAAGATTAATACGGGGACCGCACGACTACAAATCTCTCGAGATTTCGAACCATTTCTCTTTTTTTATATTTGGCTGCGCCGCAGCTCAGTGAAATATATAGATTCGGGGCGGATATCTAAGATCTTTTAGAATCTATATCTTAGGTATTCTTATTATATGAGAGTTTAATTATTAATTTTTCATCGTTTCACGTACAAATTTCTATATTGATCATCTGACTTCTCGTTATATATATTCTCAAATAAATATCTTCTATTATTGAAGTAGTGCTCTCTTCTAATAATAAATATTTCGATTATTCTATAATATTCAAATGGGGAGAAATAGAATTCTAGTCTTCATATAGATTGAATTTCTTCTATTGCCGAGAAATTCTTCTGCTTATAATAAATATAGAAATTCTCAATATTATTGATTTTCATTCGATATTCTCAAGAATTCTATATTGAAGATGATTCATTGATTGCAAAATAGAATTTTTCAAATAAAGATGATGAATTATGAGATTTTATTTTAATATAATTTTTATAGAGATATTTAAAGAAATAATTTCTTAGATGATCATAATGCTTTATCTTGAGATATATATAGGAATTCTTATTCGATTATTATTTCTAGAAAATATAATATTTTTCAGATATTCTCTAATCTATTATCAGAAATTCAAATTATAGAATTAGATATTATTTATATTATTTAGAAAATATGAAATCTGAAGATAAAAATCATTGATTTTATAAATTTAATCTATGACATAGAAAAGATAAAATTGATTAAATTGGATACTATTACGTGCCAAGGAACAAATTTCTTCAGGATTCTGATTTAATTTAATATACGAAATTCATTTCTATGATAAATAATTGAAATAAAGAGAGAATTATTTTAGTTGCAGATTTATTCAGCTGCCTCTAATTGAGATTCTTTGTCCTCATAGCTTCGGGTGCGTTCTAGAGGATGAAAAAGATATAAATTCGTTTTTCATTTATTCCGATTTGATCGGGGAGGAAGGCGGGTTGAATGTTTTATTTGGTCATATATTTCAAGAAATTGAAGATATAATATAGAGAGACAGAGAGAATATGATGTCTAATATGTATAGAATTCCTAAATACTATTAAGATCTTCGTCTTTATAGAATGAGGGAATTGATTGATTTTGCCTGAGCTGGAACGTTCTATTCATTTATGAGAGCTCATTTCATCCTAGATCTGAATTCGTCAGATCTATCAATTTCTCAGATATATTATAATCGAGATATAGGCGTTATATATATTTTATATAAGATTGATTATTAGATATCATATCTTTTAGATCCCGTATATATAGATGAAGAGATAAATAATTCCCAATATCTTTTATCAATAGATATCTATATATAATAGAATAGATTGTAGATCATAATAGTTCCGCTCAAAATTTAGCGTAATTCCTTATAATTCAATTCGTGAATATACATATAGATATGCGTATTTCTTTGTTTCTTGCATAGCTGATTATTGGATATCATTTCTAGCTGATTTGATTTATTTCTTGCCCATACGGATGCGGAAATGAATCATTCATTTATATAGAAGAGTGAAGAATCATAAATCAAAATAATTCTATTCAACGATTCGTGATATTTCCCAGATTATAATTCTCTTGAATATGAATTTCTATATAAAAGAAATAGAATCATAATTCATGATAATTATTATTCAATGATTCATGGGATTCTCGGCGATATAATTCTCTTGAATATATTGATTTTAGGCGTTGCCAGGGGAGGGATCTACACATATATATATATTATAATCTATTTATCGTTTCTAGAAGAATTCTTATTGTTTAATATTTGCGGCTACCTACACCCAATCCAACCGTCCGCAATAAAGGATATTAGATATGAGACAACGCACTATGGCAAATAATTCTTAAAGGCTTCCATTATATATGCACTCCCCCCACTCCTGAATTCGAATGAAGGAGTGAACCTGCTGCAAGACTCCTTTAATAACTGACGGTTACGTTCTATGATCAGGATCATCTTTCTATCAAATCTCTAATTATTGAATTATGCAAATACGCATCTCGCGTTGACGGTTACGTGCTATGATCCGGATTCTCTTCCCGACAATCGCCCAATCCTCTATTTATTGAGATATACGCATGCATCCCGTCCATTCCCAATTTGACGACCAGGCCGTCGAGCTTGAGCCACCGCACGGACAATTAGGCGCCCAGCCTTCCCTTAATGCACCAAGCGTAAATTTGGGACTCATAATTTCCAAGAATCCTTATTATTTGATATTTTTTTTGCGTCCCCCCCCCCCCTGCACTCAATCCTCAACAAAGGATATTAGATTTGAGGC